>DWHP01000911.1:0-17571 GCA_018247895.1 Parnassius honrathi
ATAGAACGAAAAAAAATGAAGCATTCACTCGAGTGAACAATCATTCGAGTGAACCGTCTGATATCACCTTTAGTTGCGCAAAAGAATACCATAACGGCTTCACTTTTTGTTAACGATTTATTTTACTTTTACTACTCATCTATTTTTATACCACGCCCTATATATAAAAAATTCTTAAGGAGTATACTCCAATGAAGGACATTGAACTCCAAAAAAATAAGACGAAAAGTATTAAACAAAATAACACATTTATCTTTAGAGAAGTACTACTTTCCTATTTACTTTGGATGACAACGTTATACTTTAAATCTCTATAACTAAAATAATACTTCAAATTTATTTACACTAGAGCGATGTAATAATTCAGTAATAATGAATGACACTAACCATATGGATAACATGTAATAACCACGTCTAAGTTACATGTCTTGTAAAATTTAACTCAGATACAGACATCATATCTGCGTAGTATGTGACTTGCTTTATTTGCTTTCAACAATCTAATCTACCAGATTTCTTACCCCGACAAAACAATTTATGTAACATCTTTTAAGAGAGTTTATCCTTTGCATCAAACCTTACTTTGTTGCGATAGTACTGTCAGGAAGGTATTGATGTCTATATAAAAAATAAAATTAACTATAAAACCACTGTCTATAAATACAATATGTCTCTGGCATCCCCTGTGTACAACCCTTTTCTTAACATGGGGAAGAACCTACGCATACCCGCCTGACAGGGTTAGACTCACACCGACTAAAACCTCATGATGTTCCACATTGCTTCGTCACATATTGCCAGAATCACAGAAACGCTTCGGCACACATTCGTGGCCCCATCAGCGCCGGCCGTTCGATGGCGGCTCCGCCTCGGTAGAAGACCACTACTCCCCCATCTCCTATTCAAGTAAGTCGCACCAAAACACATGGCACACCTTCTTCCACAGACTTCAACTACACCTGCGCAGCGGACGCTCCCGGTTCCGATGCGCGAGGGCCATGAGACCAGGATAAACGAGCACTCAGAAGCACTAGCCTTCCAGACCCCAGCGGTCGATCTGGTTTATGGTTCCGCCGCCAAACAAACACCAACATTTTTCTCTCACTGCAACTTCACCACATCAATGATGCAGCCCCGCCAGAGTCGCGAAGGATAGGGCGAATGGTGCATCACCATACCAACACTCCTCTTCCTCCATGACTCCACCTCAGCTGCAGCGGTAGGTGGAGTGGACACCCCTCTCGCCGCAGCCCTCTAACACATGACCAAAGTAGGCTCGCCAAGCCCGATCGGGCTATGTGGGTTCCTCTTAGTTCACCTCGAGTGACCAAGCCTACTTATCCACTCTGCTGTACATTCTTAACCCTTGCTTGAATTTTTACTTTTTTTTCTTAATTCTAGGTATATATAAATTCACATTGACATAAGGCTTATAGTGTTGTCAATGGGAGCTGTTATAAATAGGTTGTATACCAGTAATAATCTTTTTTTCCCCAGAAGGTTAAAATTTGTGTAATTTTGTCCGTTGATGATGAATTTGTTGAAAATGCGTCAACTTCACATAATTTTAACCAAAGGACACTTACAGGTAAGTATTTTTTATCAATTAATTATGCAGATCCATATTACACTGTTATTCTGTAAGTGCGTGGTGTATGGAGCTGACCCTTTCATACTGCAGCCAAAATTCAATGCAGAGTAGGTGGTAGATCAACCTCCTAAGCATGCTCATTTGTTGCCCTGATTAGAATAAAAAATAGTAATACTAACTATATTTCGTGGATATTTTTAACTGTCTTCAGAAAAGGAGGAGAAGGAGAAGGTTTACCTTTGTATGTATATTACGCGATATCATCGTCAACTGTCAACCAATTTTGGTGATTTTTAATTATTAAATAAGTTATAATTTAGGGTTATCCCACGTGCAGAAAAAATTGCATCACTGAGATGGCAAAATAGGAGATGAGTTGTTAATGTAACTATTAAGACATTACTAAGATTGTGGTATTCATAAGTACACCCGTACCCGTAACCCGTAGTGTTAAAATTAATAAAGAGTGATAACCGGTTACCAAGCCGACTGACAAGCGTAGCAACTATAGCTAATGTGCCCCCGACGAGTCAATGATTGAAAAATGTTCAGCGGTGGACTTTGATAGGATGTAACGATAACGGTAAAAGCCGTTTTCAAAAACCTTACAAGAATAAAATGATTTTCCATTCTGAAGGGAAGGCTTTAAATTTTCCATACATCCTCTATCTTCTATATAGTATAAGCATCGATTTTAGAATTTTAAATTATTATGTACCTTTTAATTCTTTAAAGTCACCTTTTACTTTTTTATAAAAAGTACTTTTTATAAAAATTTCGTTAATAGTTTTAGGTTTTCCTTCTATTATTCACACCGATTAATTGATAGTCTCACTAGTGCAGAAAATAAAGTTTTCAAACAACCTTTCTTATGTAAAATATTATTACATTTACGTTTTAAAATGCATTTAAACGCATAAAGTAAGTATTTTTCAAATCAAATTTTAATAATTTGGACGAAAAATGGAAACAGTTTTCTTATAATAGTAATTGTTTCAAATATTAAACACTTCCAACGTTATTTAATTTTCTATTCTTATATCACTTAAAAATATATTATAATGCCTCGATAACACCGCGGACGTAACTTTGTAGGCCCACTTATTACTAGGTGGTTAGACTCCTTTACTGCCGGGGAGCCTATCTAAGAAGGAACCGCCGTCTAAACGATTTCTACTGCCAAATAGCAGGACACGAACAAATGTGTTCCGATTTAATACGCATTGAAAGACAGTATAGCTACAGGCTGTAAGGGAACTCCATCTTAGTATTCAGTGGTGACAATGCATTTGAAGTCTGTTTTCTTTAAAGTTGGTTAAAGGTGGCCTTGAGATTCAGTAGTCACTGATCATCTGGAGGACTGTTAGCTCGTTTGCCACTTCAACTTTGTATATTAACTGAACTACCCAGATGAGCACGTTGTCAGAAAGGATCAATTCAGGTAAAAACGCATTTGGTATCCAAGAAAATTTGACCAAAATTCTTGCGCTTGTATCCTTTTAAAATAAATATAATTAGGAAAAATAGTCAATAAGGTAATAAATAATATAAAGAATTATGTAATTTCCAATAAAGTCTAAAATGTTTTATCGTAAACTTTATCTTTTTTATCGATCCGTATTTAACAACCCACTAGTGTATAAGAGTCTTTTTCATTGTGGGCAGAAACTACTAATTATCATACAGACGGACAGAAAAAGAGGTGGTTTGGCACCACCTCCTTTTGCTTTTTCTAACTTACTGAGTTTGAAACAATAACTCAAAAGAAAAATGTTCATTATTCAATTAACAGTTCAAAATAATTAAATACCTATACATTTGAGAGCTCAGGAAAGCTTATCTAACTTTATTATTCGCACGACTGAATCTCTCGGCTAATGAAAGAAAGTGCTTATGTAATAGCGGAACGGGAAGTAATGGCAAACATTGTCGGAATTAATAAACTTTTATAAGAAGTAACGAAAGACGCAAATTAACCTGAATAATCTGTTTATTGTTTTATATTATTTCCGTACACAATGTTTCTAATTATAGTTATAGTCACATTTTTTTAAATTTAGATAGTGTTACGCCTGCTATCCCCAGGAGGTAATCAGAGCTCCAAAGAGTGGGGAACTATTTGAACTAGGTACGAGTTCAAAAGATAAGGATTTTTTATGAAAAATTGTGTAAGAATTGGTAGGTAGATAGTCGGTTGCCCAAACAATCACAAACTCAATATTTTACCAAATTCATCATCGCGGCCAGTTTCAACGTATTGTGTAAACCTGTGCATGACAGGTTTATTATAGTGCACGTATAAGTGCGCAAGCTCAGATGCACTCTAGTTTTACCTTACTCATCTATTTCGATGGAATAGAAATCCAACACGGCCAGAGAGAAAGATCAGGCGCAGGACCGACGAATTAACGTGCATTTCGAAGTAGTAAAACATCGCCAACTCTCTGACTCTGAAGAACCCAATGACTAGTTTTTGCCCAACCCGGACTTCGAACGCCAATCCATATAATCAGCAGTCTCGCTTATGACTACTAGACCAACGAGGCATACACAATATTAAGGTGATGTTATACATACCTTATATACGTCCCGTTCTTGGACATAGGCCTCTTTTTATATATACATTTACAGGATTGAGCCTGCGAGAGAATAATATGGAATACAGTATACAGTGTTTCCTACTTTCGGGATTTCCTTGCAATTTTCGGGAAATTGAGGAGGGGAAAGTTCTGCCCATACGAGTACTTAGCTCCGATAATAGATTATGCAAGAAGTCGAAAAACAACGATAGAATTTCTTGGTACCGGAATCTGTGATGAACCTGTAGTAGTTTCGTCGCGACAAAAGGGAACGCTGAATAGGGAAAACCCTGGAGCCTGGTTTATAGACACCGTGAAGAAGGCACAACTTCACAAGGTTACATCATCCCGCGACCCGTGAGGTGACAGATTCGGTATACGTGTTCAGCGAAACGGGATTCGAGTTGATGTCGTCAGTGGAAGCGCGCAAGGCGCGAAGCAAGTTTGCGGCCACGGCGCATAGAGACGCCGAGCCGCTACAGCAGAAGGTGTGCCGCTTTGGGAGCGACGGGATGGACCTGTTGAGGCTAATATTGCTTGGCGGAGGGAATTAAAATATCTACGAGATAGGGAGGCCAAGCTGCAAGCAGACCTATCCGCTTTATCGAAAGACGTAAGCAAGCTCCACGAGCAACAAGCCACAAACACTACCATGTTCGTCGCTTTCTATATATAACTTCACCGCTTAAGATTATTAGTATTTCGATTCCCTCTAGATATTGCATACTCTTGATTATATAATCGTGTGTGATTTTAATACAAGTAAAAAGTAAAGTTACAGTCTATATACGTCCAACTGCTGGGCGCAGGCCTTTTCTCATTTCTTAGATGGTTTAAGGGCAAGTAAGTGTCCACCGCGCAACCCAAATGCGTCATTTTGCGTCCAATGAAAAAGCGTGCTCCGCTTAGATGGACGTGGAGACGGCCAAGAAGTTAAAAAGATGTCCGCTGCCGCCCCTCAGCCACTTGTAGCGCAGTTGTAACACAGTGTCATCGGCCCCGAGGCCTGAGACTAAAGACGGTCAGAAAACCCACCCCAGTAAGTGATTTCCTATGTACAAGTAATGAGCTGATTCTTTCTCCTTTATTGTGTCTTTTTCTCCTAGCAGCTCATATTTTGTTCCTGTGTAAAAGTAATGACTAGATATAGTACATTATGTCATAGCAATTGCATTGTCTGAACATTAGGTCCAAAGCTGTAACGCCGACCAAATCTAAGTTTTGCAAAACACACAAATGGTTAGAGGGTTTTGATGAATCTTAATGATGAAGCATCGATATAAATTCAAGCAATTAGTACTTATGCCAATAAATGAAAGATACTTTAAAATATTTATTTTAGTATGGTAACAGTTCTGTTTTGAATGGCATGTATAACTACTAAACTAAAAACTAAACTAAATTAACTCATATAATCATAAACCTATGATTTTTGAAAATGTCATACGTTAGGGAACGGTATATATTCTTATTACACATCGTATTCTAAGTCGTAACTTTTCAAATATTACAAAGTCACTGAAAATTTGTACTAAAATAATAAAATTTTGCTAATTGCTCGTTAACTTTCGTAGACCAAGAAAAATATTTTAACAATGTACGATGATTTTATTATTGGCTAGATTTTTTAATCCTTTTTGCGCTAATAAAAACAGGTTAAATTTAACACTTACTTAGAAAATCCACGTCGACGTAAGTACATCGCGGATTACGTTGAAACGACGATGAACGTATGTAGTTTGTTTGCAGCCGATTGTTACAAAAGCTTGATAAGCATTTAGTTACTATGCAAACATAAAACTACTGTAAACCACAAAACAAGTATTTGCTTTTGTTCTTCTTATTTAAGTATTAAAACTAGTCTTTGTTTAGCACAGCAAATGATTATAAAACTTGGTTTATTATTAAGAAATATTTGGTTATTAGTATCATTCATTACATTATGCTTTTTGATATGATGAATAGCACGGTTGTAATCAATTTCTATTTATACGGACTATTCATACGATGAGTGAGAATTATGCCATCGAAAACGCGAAAGGATTTTCTAAATGAGCTTTTAACATAAACGAAGTAACCAACAAATTGTATAAAATATAAACAAGAAATTGGACTGAACCTGAACCTATCAATACCGATACAGTTGGGATTTCGTTCCAATTTACATTGAATTAGTTTTCATCGGATTTTACCTTTAATTCTAAAAGTTCTTGATTCCATTTTATATATGCATGAACCTCGCATTTATTTTAATAAACTTTAAACTTAAAATGATTTTCAACAGGTTTGTTTCTAACTTGTTTGTTTGTTTAGTTTTATTTTCAATATTATTTTAAGCCTTTCGCTGTGAAATACGTACCAAGATTATGTGACTAGTTTGTGCCAAGTCGCGTAAGTTTTGCCACGGAACGTAATTTGACTATGTAAACTAATATAATTAGGTAAAATAACTTCTTATTAATCGTAAGTCCATCTTCGACCAAAAGTCCTATCGACAGAATCAACTCGGGAGATTACGGCATATCTTATCGTCTGATATACCTCAAAACTGGAAATCGATAGTAAACAACCAGTGCATGTTATTAGTAATGACTTGTGAAAACTTAAAGTCGCTCAGCGGGCTATGGTTAGGGCTATGCCCGGAATTTCTCTGCGTAATTTACTAAGAAATATGGATATCCACAGTAGAACCTGAGTAACAGACATAGCCTAAAGGATTAGTAAGCTAAAGTGGTAATGGGCTAACCATATAGCTTGAAGAACCGATAATAGATGGAGAAGGAATGTTCTCGAACCGAAGCTTCGTAATTGTAGGCGACATGCAGCGCAACCCACCACTAGATGGAGTGACGAGACATGCAGAGAGTTGATGGATTCAGGGGCTCAGGACCGTGCTTTATGGTGCTCTTCGGTGGGCTTGTGAAGGGCTGTAATGATGATGAAGATGAATCGCAAATCACATACACATAAAATTATATGATGATTTTTTAGGTCATTGAACTTACAGTAGCTTATTAGTCACTGAATCTTGACATAATATATTTCGTAACAAAAGACATAAGTGTTCTGGAATTATTCTATGATATCTAGTTTTCGAGCCAGAATTCAACTCAAAACATATCAATAGTTCCGGTTCCATTGGAGATGGATGTTTCATTATCAGTATATGATTGTCACCGATAAGTCACTTAATATTAAAAAAAACAATCACACGTCACAGCGGGAGGCTGCCAGCTTGAATTCAAGATATAATTCTAACAAAAAGACTAGAACTCTTAAAGTATACGGTTACTAATCTTTTTTTATCTCAAGTCACCAATTGTCACTAATTCTTCACTAAATTTAGACACAAAAATTAAGCTATCATTGGGGAGGATTCCAGCTAAAAGCATACGAATAATTTTTATATTAATAAATTGATAACTGTATAGTAATTTTAATTAAATACATTATCTAATGTTATATTTTTTGTAAAAGGGGCGGCACAACCGGGTAGGAACACGGCCTAACAGAAAACCGACGTAAAATAGCAGTTTAATGCTGTTATATTAAGTAATAGTAAGAGTAGAGAATCGGAGACCCTTTTTACTGTTAACGAGACTTACTATATTAGAGGTGACAAACCATCTACATTTTGATTCTTAATCGACCACAGATGTTGCTTCACCACTGTGAGCGATGGCATCCATTTACCATAATATGGAAGATGGTCGAGGAAGTCCATCCATTTACGATATTATGGAAGACCGTCGAAGTCATGTCGTTAAGTGTGACTATCTATAAACGAAAGGAAAACGTTAAGAACAAGTGACGCAATTTTGTTAAAAATAGTGTAGCGTAACAGCTTTTTATTTGCTCTTTTACCGTTACAGTCTATCAGAAGTCCGTTGTTAAATATACCGCAGTTTTTTACTTGTATCTATTATTTGGTAGTAACTGCTACCAACTTCCTGGTCTGTTTCCCTCTATCTCCTTTTACAACATCCACGGAACGATATGGCTTAGTGGATATATATTATACACCGCCGCTTCACGGTATAAGTTACATTTTACATTTTTAATTACATTAACAATAATATAACAGCGTATCACTCTACACATTAAGTATAGCGCAATTCGCAATGACAATTAGACCAGGTTGTCCCCATCTAGTGGGGGATGGGTTTGTTGTTTCGGCGCAATGCACTACACTTGCCGTTTTGAGGCTAACCAATCGAGAACCTTATGCGATATAACCAGTTCATGTCCGCTTCACTTACACATCTAATAACCGAGAAATAAAATACTTCGAAGATATGGAGACCACTACACATACACATACGCACACACACACACACACACACGCACATACGCACGCACGCACGCACGCACGCACGCACGTACGCACGCACGCACGCACGCACGCACGTGTGTAATTGATGATTTTTCGTATGTTTACAAAAACTACTTTTGATTTATTGCTGAATACATTATATTATAATGAGTATTTCCCAAAAACTACCACAAATCATATCCTGAGCTACTTACATCCATTAACATTCTGCACATCTTAACATTTCGGTACTCCTTGTGTTAGGGAGAGCTATCCATCTTTTCGCTTGACGGTACAAAACTCCCACTCGGAAATATTTTGTCATCATCGGGTGTCAGTTCTTCGAACTATTGACATAGCCCATTTCCAACAGGTGTTCTATTTCTACTACGCTTATCTTATTTACAAATATGCTAACATGCATTTTATTTATATAATTTAAATACTATATAGCATTTGTTAACTGCTTTGTGTATAGTTGGCTACGCTAAAGCGCGTGAAAAAATTTCTTTATAAATATGTCATTAAATTTTTTTAAGAATTAAAATTATAATATTTAAAATTAATACTAAATATACACACTATTAAAAAAAAGAAAATATAATATAGAAAAACTAAAACCAAAAATTAAAATAGTCAAATGGCCTGCTTCCCGTGGTATAGTGTCAAGAACGCTAGCTGCGTTTCCTCGCTGAATACTTAGCCTTTGAGCGAAGAAAGAACGAGCCCTCTTATCATCAGGAGCGACGATACCAGTCATGGATACAGTTGGTTTAAAAACTTCACTGCACGTGGACCCCACGGACCGATAGTCTCTACAGCAAATGGCACAAATATGTAGTCATTTCTCACAGACTCATATTTGCGCCATTTACTAAATTCGGCTGCCTCTGATGCCACCCCGGCTCTAAAAGAGGTAGCCCTGAGATGAGAGGCCGCCAAAGTGTCAACGCAAGTAGCATCCCACACTAGGGCTTTACCTCTGTCCCAAGGGACCAAAGTCATACCGTCGGGTCTCTTGCCATCGTATCTAAATCGCAAGACCCTAAAACCGAGGGATATTTATGGAGACAAGAGCCCTTCGGATGACTCCATTCAAAGAACCGTGACGGGAAAACCTACCTGCACTTTTCTTGCATGAAAGACCATGGAGCCCAAACTCATCGACGCTGCTACTACAGGGGCTCGGGTGAGGTTGACAAATTGCCACTCTTATCCGGATTCCTACGGCGATGTACAAGCTTTCCCCATCAAGTAATGTGCTGAGATTACTTGATCATAGAGCATGCAACCAGTGACTAGAATCCTTAGTTGAAACAGCTAGAAGGTCTTTACGCCTTAAATTATTTAGAGTAGCAAAAATTATATGCTTTAAAAACATTTCAATATTGCCACATGGTTTATGTTATTTGCACTCTAAATTTTGCGATTACTACAAATTGTATTACAAAGAATCAATGTTTTAAAGCTCGCGTGCTGAAAGTTTGTCATAACAAATAGTTCGTACAACGATAAAGCTAACCGTTCGTCCTACTTTCAGCTTTAAACGGAATCATCAGTTTCCAGGTAATTTATTTTTACTGTGCACATATTTGTACTGTGTTATTATTGTTTCGTGCTTAGTTGTCTTATAATATAAGAAAATTAGTAAATATATTATATAATACCAGTGATTTGGTTTATTTTAATATGGGAATAATCTGGGAACACGGCAGTGCCCCCACCAAGTAGAGCAAAAAAGCGGCACGGCCGTACCATAATTTTCTCGAAACAATTCAGGCTATTTTCGACCCCCTAGAACTTCATAGTGGATAAAACAAGTAACTTGAATTTTCAGTAACCGAGTAAACATTGTATATATATGGTATATTTCAAATTTCATTCAATTTGAACCAGTAGTTTAAGAAGTATTACTAGTCAAAATTTCTTAATTTTGTCACTCACTGACTGACCGATCGTCAAAACTCTAAGGCACTTCTAGCTGATATAAAAGCTTAAAATTTAGGATACAATTAGTGTTTAGTGTATAAATCAAGGAAAAACTAAAATATTTTTTAATTTTGGCCCAGTTTTCTAGATACATTAACTGCATAAATAACTTTGTAATCCTATATAAATATATGGAATTAAAAAGTTACATTTGCAGTGAATGAATCAGTGTACTTGTATATGTATAATAAGTGTAGATTTCAGTGCGGCAGTCGCACTAAGCAATCTAATTTAATATAATATGTATACCTTGTAAGATATATTGTGTTTTCTTGCGATGGCGAAGTCAATTATTTATTTGAAACATAAAAGATTATCAACATTGATATGATCACTACAAAATGTTGTTAGGTTAGGTAATTACGTAATAACAGAAGGACCCTTAAGTAGAAACTGAATAAATTAACCGACTTGGTATTACATGGATCTTACAACTTTTTACGGTAGAAGAACTGAGTTGCGAGACTTTTTTTTACAAGTTTTCTTTAAGATGACATTGTCTTTTATTAAGTTGTTTTTCTGTCCGTCTGTCCGGCTGTCTTTCTATCCGGGTTTAATCTTCGGAATGGCTGAACTGATAGTAATTCATATACAGATAGAGAACAATACCAGTAGTGCTCTGGGCTGTATTTTATACGAACAACTTGGAAATTTTTTAGAAATGGAAAAATTTATAAAATAAATTTGTTTCGAAGTTTATCTTAAACCTAAATAACGCCGCGCTAATAGATCCTCCCAAACAAATACGAGGCGCGTCGCTAGTTCATTACATTTTACTATACTACTTATCTAACTGAAACATTTATAAAATTGATATTTTTTAATTAGCAGGAGTGATATCATCATATAACCGATCAAGTAAATTTACTTACATACCGGAGAAAAAAAATAAAAAAAGAAAACTAAGGAAGAGGTTAACAAATAGTGGTGGTGCATTAGGGTACTAATTTTAAATCCGGCCCGAATGAACCAGAAAATGGTGCGGCCGCAGGCTAACCCTTCGAATCCTGCTCGAAGGAACCAGAAAATGGAGAAGCTAAGGTCCCGGGTCCGACCACCGGGTCGAGACAAAATCAACTATGCGAGATAACTATATGTGAACTGT
Source organism: Parnassius honrathi (assembly GCA_018247895.1). Taxonomy (NCBI): domain Eukaryota; kingdom Metazoa; phylum Arthropoda; class Insecta; order Lepidoptera; family Papilionidae; genus Parnassius; species Parnassius honrathi. Next base: position 11,577 of record DWHP01000911.1, read on the forward strand.
ATATGCATGATTCCCTAAAACCAAACCAGATGGCGGAAGTGGCACCTGGCTAATTTGTGCAATGCCAGGTGCAATACTAGAACCTCATTTACCTTATTTAGTCGGCAAGTGTAGGAGCGTGAGCCGTTGTAGAGACGGAGCGGCGACAAATGAGAACAGTTCAAGCTAGGAAAGAAAGGAGATGCACTTACTTGGGCGTTGATCTTATGGCGGCCTTTTACTCAGGCCTGAGGTTGATGGCGCTACGTTGCAGCTGCGCTGGTGCGCGACGATAAATTATACTATGCAAAGATGTCACTATTAGGTTGTTCTGTGTCGCAACTGTCACAGAGATGCAATCATATTTAGCGTTAGTTTTCAACTAGTCGCAGCACGTCAAAGACTCTCGACTGCCGGTGGCGTATGTTTCGACCTTTCACATTTTCGGCCAGCGCGTCTCATTGGGCATGCGAAATTACGCCACTAATCTAGCCTCCTATTGTTCTGCCCGTGCAGTAAGGATCTGGTGATGAAGGGGAAGGAAATACTACCAGCTAATATAGTCAACTAAAATGTGTGTTTTGGCGCAACCAATTATTCTTTTTTGTACAAACATGAGGTTTCTTGCATTGCAAACTTTAATGATAAAAAGGGAACGATGATTCGTATGTCGTGTAGTGGCAGCATAAAAGAGTTTATCGCCCCTTTTCATATATGGTGGTTTATCTATATCTGTTGCGCCAGACCTAAAATATTCAGACATGCTACGGGCAAGAACCTCAAAGGTGCGAGAGCGTGCGCGACGTCTTGTGTTGTGTTTATCAATCTCCCTGTCAACTGTGACAGTTACAGCAAATTCACTCTAGAGTGGAATATACCCGAGTTTTGCAGCAAACTTTTGCGTGCTGATGATGATGACAATAGATTATGGGTGACAAAGTAATGCACAAAAGTTTTCTGTCTTTCAACTTTAGAACCATTACTGTAAGTAGTATTTTTGTCGTTGCAAAATGTTTCGAATTTTTTATATAAACACCCTTTGCGATAACTGAAAACATCGCATAAAAAATTAAAATAAAGATTGTAAAGATATATGAAGTCCACCAAAATCCACCATTTTTTTTGTTTATGTACGTAACGAAAATAAAAAACTTAGAGGAAATTAATGCATATTATGCATTATAAAATTATTATTCTCAATAGGTGTTCAGTGAGTTTTTATTCACATGTTTGGGAACAGAACGATGCACAAAATGTTGCGCATATGTAGTAAAATAGATTAAAGTGCCAATCTATGTGGTAGGCCTGTGTTCAGCAGTGAACTTTTGGTTTTCTTTTACAGGCTTTGATACCTATCTAATTTTTTTAATACCTTTGATAAATACAAAAGGAGTGGCGTGGTAACTCAGAAACTAAGTTTTCGAATAATACGGGAAAAAGTGGTACAGAAAAACATCGCTAGCAAACCGAACTATTAAGAATTGAAAGTAAATGAATTATGGAATAAAATAAAATTTTACGGATTTTACCTCGTTTACCTTTTTTATATCCCGATGTCTCGGGCAGTTAAAGGAACTCATGGCTACGTTACCCAAGTAGCCATGAGGTATTTGACGTATTAATTTCATAGTCAACGAAGGCTACCTTCAACTTATTATTAGTGAATTTTGACCCGATCTTCAAAGAACGAACTCACAGTATCTTGAAGTCTTGCAGTAGTTCGCCTGGGTTTATATTGAATTTTAGTAATTACGTGATCCTACGTAGACTGTATCCCAATTAAGACAACTTTTCTATTGAAATTAGGATTTGTTTTTAATTTCGATAGCATTGCGCATCATCCTCGGTAAGCATTGGTGATCTTTTGCGAGTATTTGCGATCTATCAAAATTGATGTAATGGCGGGGACGGTCCTGAACATATTGACATACTGCAGATTTCCTGAAGTATCAGTGCATAATATCAGCAATATGCTCTTTCCCGCGGTTTTATGGATATTTTTGTTTGTCCAATGTAAGAGGGACTACATTCACAATCCAGCTTGTACAAACATCTTATATTACAATCGACAGATGGTAAGAATTGACTAATCTTCCTCGGAGAACTGTTGTATGTTCCTATGGAAGACCGCTGTAGCCGTGTCAAGATGTAGCTAATCTTGCCTATGACTTTGCTCAAATATGGTGGTACACACGCTCATCTGTGGCCGGTTTTACTCCGGAATCCGAAGCCCGAATCCGAGTTGAGGGATCCTAAACCGGTTGTCGTGCAAAACTTACTTGAAGTGCTCGAAATCAGCGACGAGGTGTTTACTGTTACAGATTTCGTGTGCTCTCTGAAAGAAAGACTTTTCGCGATAGCTTACTGTTAATTTATAGTAAGTATCGGGGAAACTCTTTGGTGACGAGATGTAGCGTTTTAATATCGTTTAGTATGAGTCTTTTTATATACACAATATGACTGATGATGTTATTAGGATTTTGAATGACTAAAACATCTAGGGAAGCTAAGGAGTTATTTGCCTCTTACACCAAAGTGAATTATAATTCAAATATCATGGATTCAAGGTGGTCTAAGAATGAATATCAGGATGATGCTACTGCTTATAACTTGTTTCAACTTCATTTCGTAGCTTTTTACAATAAACACGGGACACCGCCATTACACGGTATATTCACTATTATAAATATTTTAGAATATTCACTGCTAGTTCTCAGGAACTTCTCCTGGGTTGGGTTGGCAACATGCAACGGTCAGTTCCTTCCCAAAAAATTCCGGTCGCTGGGAGCACAGTAGTATGTAACTATATCTTTTAATTAAATTTATAGCAATAGAAAATAAAAGTTTTGGGTGAATGAAAAATTTGCAGTAACTTGAGACCGAACGAAGAAAAAAGATAACAAATTAATTACACTTTCTTGCACGATAAAAATATTTTAAAAGTGCGGAACCGATTTTTTTTTCAGAATTGATCAAATATCAAAATACCTATAGTAACTTTTAAAACTCACCAAGAGTTTTGTACGGTGAGCTTCGGTAAAAAAAAATCATTAAAACTCAGTTTTATGATCTGAAATATAAGAGAATAAGCATTGTAATTACTGTTTCATAAATGTGTAATGACGTAGAAGGTAGTAATTCAAGTTTTCAATTAAACTGGATGGAAAAAGTCATTGCACTGCATTTCACCATCAATTTACTATTTATTTTTTATAAATTTTATGATTTTTTTTAATTTTAACTTTGTAGTAATAACAGCAAGGAGTTATAAAATTTGCAGTTGTAGATTTAAATAAAGTATCTTTAAAACTAAACTCAATGAATAAAAGGAGTTGTTTAGCTGTGAACAGTTTCACTTCTTCTGGGCGGAATACATAGTTTCCCAGCTGAGCGTTACGTTTGCGCATTAAGGGTCCGCAGTCAGTTAGCATGTGCAGAGGCGTTTTTTCCATTAGGGACCAGAACCGACACATCCTTGAGTTGCTTAATCCCAGAATGGATATGGGTTTTTTTAAAACAATAATCAGTTAGGTCTTGCCAGAATGCACAATTTAGTTTTACTTGGTGCCAGGGCTTTTGAAGCGAATTTACGATCACTGCTATGGTTATAGTTCACTGCTAAGCCCTATGTCTTCAATGAATGGAAGGAGTTGCTTAGCTGTGTGTAATTTCACTTCTTCTGGGGGGAGTACATAGTTTCCTAGATGAGTGCTACGTTTGCGCATTAAGGATCCGCAATCTGTTACGATGCGCAGAGGCGTTTCATTCGTTAGGAAATTGAACCGGCACATCCTTGAGTTGTTTAGTCTCAGAATGGACATGCGCTTTTTAAGACAACAATGTCCAGTTAGGGCTCTTGCCAGAATGCGCAATTTATTTTTAATTAATCTCAGGACTTTTGAAACGAATTTACGAACAAAAACCCGGATTAAGGTTTTAGAATGTATTAAGCCTTTTGTGTCAAATCAGATCTTAAGTGATTTATTGTGATAAAGAGTTTCAAGTGTCAATCGGGCTGGGCTTTATGAGGTTACACAAAATAACTCGGGTCCAAATTGTGTACTCTTTCCCGTGTGAGTTTGTCGGCAAGTTCATTGCCTACAATACCCGTGTGACACAGAGCCTAAGGTACTGCGGTCTACGCTTCGTGTTCACTAAGTTTGACTTAAACGCTAGCAGTGCTGCTTGACTATCAGAGTATATATGCATTATATGATTAACGTAGTGTTTTTGCAGATTTGCGCACACTGAAGTATGGCAAATATTTCTGCATGGCAGATGGATGTGAATCTACTCCAATTCATACTAAGTTTGAATTTGGGACGTTCCCCATAAATTCCAAAGCCTAAGTCGAAGCCCATTTTTGACCCTTTAATATACAATATGAGGCTACTAACCTCACAGATAACCTGGACATTATTTCAACCAGCCTTCTCTTGAGTGTGTTTCACTGTATACTTTTTATTAAAACTGTATAGTTGACGCATGATGTCTGAGAGCATGCATGAGATCGGCGTTTCCTTAACTGAGTAGAGCATGGATCTCAATCTGTAGGTAAGCAAGCTCAAACAACTATGGGCGTTAATCCTATACAAAGTAGCCCTGGCGTCCTTGTAAAGATAAAGATAAAGGGGCGTAAGGCATATGAGTGCATTGAGGAGAGGTGCTGGAGCGGCGGTTATGACCGCATAGCTACAGTTTGTCCGCAGTCGTCTTTTGGTTGCCTTTGTTGTACCAGACAGTTAAGGCGTAGGTGAGAATCAGCCTCGACATGCTACTGCACAGCCATAGGACCATAATGGAACGTACGTTTCATTTGTTCCCGACCAAACGGCTGCACGTAGGTACCTAAAGCAATTTTTTCTTATGGAATACGTCGCCAAGGTGAGAGTTCCACGTTAGTTTTTGGTCGATTATGACGCTCGAGTACTAAGCTTCGGTGGATAATGGTACTTTTTTACCATTGTGTTTTGGTGTAACTAATTTGTCCAACCGTCTCATTTTGTTTATTATAATAGTTTCATCAGCATTAACCGATAAACTATTAAACGTTAAAATCCTACACCAGTAATTTAGGGTGTTTAGGGCTATTTGTATAATTAACGATACGGTACTTCGACAGAAGCCTCTCGCAATGATCACAAGGTCATCAGCATAACCTAGAGTATCAATGCAAAGCCTACCATCTTGTACAGTAGCTGGTCAACCACAAGAGTCCGAAAAGAGGTGAAAAAATACCTCCTTGCATCCTCTTGTAGTTGCAACCTCATTCGGAGTTTGAAACAGCGCTATTTTTGCATTTCTGTTTAAGGGCATCGACTTTAACCACCTGATGGTTTTGGGGTCAACATTTTTAAATGTCAGGCCCCCAATCAGCGTTTATGTGAGTGAGTGTGCCAACTGTCGAAGGCACCCTAATATCTAGAAAGGCACACAGGGCTATTTCCTTATCCTCCAGTGCTTTTTCGACCCTGTAATAACAATGATCAGGGCTGTTTCCGTAGCTTTGCCTCTGCGGCAAGCATGCTAGTTTTAATGTGTGGGCCACGTACCTTAGCTACGTCTTTTATATATCTATCTATAACCTTTTATAGTGTATTAAGAAGAAAGGAAGATAAGAAGATAGGCTTATAGGTCTTGGGTATAGCGTAGTCCTTTCTATCAGCGTTAGGTATAAATTGAACCTTAAAAATTGGCCACCGTTCTGGAATATATGGAATAAATGCAAGACTTGCTCTGAAGATTTTGACCAAATAAGGAAGAAGGATAGAAACAGAAACAGAAACAGAAACTTTTTTATTTAATGTAGGTTATAACAATACTTATTGAAAGACACTTTTTTATTCACCACTGGTTCGCAAAAAAAACCTCTGTCCTGGAAAGAACCAGCAGGAAACCCTGCGGGACTATTTTTTTTCCAATAATAGCTTACAATCATGTTTACAATTAACAACACAAGAAAAATTAGAAATAGCTTGGTAGCGATCACCCTTCCCAGGGGTTATTATCATCCATA
>DWHP01000912.1:0-17570 GCA_018247895.1 Parnassius honrathi
GTGAGACACCGCCAACTTCCTGACTCCGGGCAGCTACTGAGAATTTCTTGACAGAAAAACTCAATAACTGATTTTTTGGTACGACCCGGAATTCGAACCCAGGACCTCATGATCAGCAGTCGCACTACTACAACCACTAGACCCCTCGTTGGTCAGTTAGTTACATATAAATAAAATTGTAATGTCTGTCTATAAATTCGAAATAACTGCCTTATATATGAATGTGATTAAGACATGTGTTACGGACGGCGAAGGGAGCGAGCGCCCACCACCTCACACCGCATAGACACGTCTCCCGCACCCGCACTGGCAGGCGAATCAGCGGCCGCGCGACCAATCAGAGCACGGTTTCTCAGTAAATAGTTAATAAGTAAGATAGAATATCCAGTTTTTCTTTCTTCATACATAAGTAGATACATAAATAATTAGCAAATACAGTCAGTCCACTTAGCTCTCCATCCACTACATGAATAACCATTTTTAAAATAGTTGTATTTGTCTGTTTGTCCAGGTTAATCTTCAGAATGGCTAAATTAATTGTAATATAACTTCACGAACCGATACAGAGCAATGCCGCGAGTGATCCTGGCTATATTTTAACCGAAAAACTAGGATTTTTTTGTAATCGAAAAATTTTTATATCAAAAAATCACTGAATATTTTAAATCTATTAATACCATAACGATAGATCTTAGTCAAGCCAGGGCGTGTTTCTAGTATAAAATAAAAGTTTAAATAATGGATTTTTATGGGATATCAATAAAACACATCAAAAATAATTTACACAATTTATACAATATATTATAGGAATCATTTATCAAGCCTACAAATAGGATTGGCTTGGACCATTTGAAGGTCGACCTTGGGCCCCACGAGGTCGCGGATGTTGTTGAGGCCGTATTTAATCATGGTGGGACGTTCCAGCGACAAGCCCCAAGCAATCACGTTCACGTCTTCCGGAAGACCCATCGGCAGCAGCATCTCTGGTCTGAACACGCCGGAGTTGCCAATCTCAATCCATTTCCCGAGACCTAGTAAACAATTTTCATTGATAAGTTACATGCACACACATACAAAGACAAACACAGAAATCCTGCACAGGCTCATGTTAAAGTGTCTTGTTCTTGATATTGTTCTTATTGCTAGCAATAAAACTTTATAACACTAGTGAAAATGTTCATATAAACCACTGGATTTAAAATGCATGTAGGTACATAAAGTATTTAGGCACAGAGAATGTCTGTGAGGAACAAACTTGGAACAGACCAGAACTTATTCGTTAATGAAGGCCCGCTACGATTTACGCACACAACGACCTGTAAATCTCTTTAAATTTAAAACTTTACAACGGGACTTCGAGAGACCTCAAATCGCGGAAACATGTTAAAATTTACATTTTCGAAAACCGGACCTTTAACAGCAACCTCTAATAAATAGGAAATTAATAAATGCTGGTTATAACGACGCAACAGATATTACTCCATGTAAAAAGATATAGACGTAGGTTTTATTAGCATCAATACTCTCAATCACACATCAACACACAAGTAAATAACAACATAAAAATAAGCTACAAGATGGTAAACATAAATAAAAATAAATCTCGGCAAGAGTGAGTGATGTTATGCCAAAAGGGATTCCGTCTCAGCACATACTAATGCAGGTTCTGCAGCAGCGCTGATTTTCAGCGGAACCCTGATAAATTTTTAATTCTGTAATGCACCCGCGTCGTCATCGGTGCTAACTTTCCATTTAAAAAATACTGAATCAACCATTCACTCTAAAATGTATAATGTTTAAGTATATACATAAAATTGGAAAAATACACATACAAAAGTAAAGTAAACTTACAGCCTATATACACGCCACAGAGCACAGGCTTCCTCTCATTTCTAACGCGATTTGATGTTTTCATTTACACGTGGTTAAAATTACAACTAAGAATTTTATTGGGTTAACTGCCACCACTTACCTGTGTGATACGCGAATATCTCCATACTGGGTTCAGTGTACGGATTGTAAGCAGGCTTGAACTGTAGCTTGTCGAAGCCGAGCCTCTTGAAGAACGTGTCCAGCACGCTAATCAGGTCCGCCAGACCCAGGCCGCGCCCAGCGACCACCCCCTCCACTTGATGGAACTCCGCTAAGTGAGTGGCGTCCAGAGTTTCATTACGAAACACCTGAAACAGATATATTGCTGATCATGAGGTCCTGGGTTCGAATCCAGGCTAAGATTATTTACTGGGTGTTTGTAAAGATATTCTCAGTAGCAGCCCAGTGATAGAGAGTTGCTGGTGCCTCCCCCCCGTGCCTTATAAATCACGTAAGGCCGTTGGTCCTGCGCCTGATCTCTCTTCGGTCGTGTCGGCTTACCGTCCCATCGGATTATGAGAGTGAGGGAATAGAGAGTGCACCTGTGCTTGTGCACACACTTGGGCACTATAATCCTGCCCTGCGAAGATGGCTAGTCTCATCTCGTTAAGACTGGCCGCCGTGACCGAAATTCGGTCTGGAGGACATTATTATTATATGTACGAATGATTGACTCATTGGTCTAGTGATCGTAAACGTGGTTGTAAACGTTGTTGCTGATCATGAGGTCCTGTGTTCGAATCCCGGGTCGGACCAAAGTCGGCTATTGGGTTTTCATGTCTCAATAAGTAAATAATAAAATAATTTATTTTTCTTCACAAAACTTAAATTAATTACATAGTGGATTGGGGTCTCCGTTTAAGCAAGTAATGCCTACTCTATCTTAACTACCAAAAATTACAAAAATGTGTGTGTGTGTGTGTGTGTGTGTGTGTGCGGTTGTGTGCGTGTGTGCGCGTGCGTGCGTGCGTGCGTGCGTGTGTGCGTGCGTGTATGTTAACAGCGAATTACGAAATACGGTACAGTAGAGATTCAGTTTGGAGTGAGGAAGTTGGGGGTGTTTCAGCCCTGTGCCGTAAGCCGTTGGTCCTGCGCCTGATCTCTCTCTGGTCGTATCAGTTTGCCGTCCCATTGGACTATGAGAGTGAAGGAATAGAGAGTGCCAGGTACACCACTGCTTTGCTTACGCACACACTCTGGCACTACAATCCTGTCCTACGCAGATTCGATCGATATTCGGTCTGAAGGACATTTTTATTCTTATAACTGGTCTTATACTGCATTTTGGTTCTTAATCAAGGGTAGACGTAGATGTCTATGGACCACAGCATCCATCAGGTGGACTGTTTGCTTGTTTGTGAACCTTATTCTATAAAAAAAGTGTTTTATGTTGTTTAGATGAGAAATAAAAAAATATTATTAATATTGTTATCATAGTAATAGATTTTCATCAGAAAGGTACATTTATATTACAACTTGATAAACATCCTCACCTTATCGATGCTGAAGTACTTCTGCGGAGTGAACTCTTTCTGTTGCGCCAACTTGTACAGCATGCGCGCGCTGACAGCTGTCGTGTGTGTGCGCAGAAGATTCTTTTGCGCTTCCTCGATCTTCCAGTCGTATCTGTAGCCCTGATATAGAAGTATAAAATAATAATATTCATCATCACAGCATTATCAGCAATTTGTGATGGGTAGTAACGGGGTAGGGATTCCACTACACTATCAACCAAAAGTTGTAGAAGCAAAATCTTCTTGATAACAACTTTATATAATTAAAAACTAAGGTTGCCAACTCGCCTTTTAAATGTGGCAAATATTGCAATCTATGGGGCTGGTCTATGTGCAGTAGTGGACTTTTTCTTTTCATCCCAAACATCACCGCAACCATTCGCAATCACAAGCCCAGTTTCCACTTCTCATTGTTATTGGGTTGCTGTCGAGCAGATACTGCAGCCCATCTTCTGTTACTACACAGGGAAAACACTTAAGAATATATTACAAAAAATCTAACCTGTGACCCATAGCCACCTTCACTATGGACTTTCTTCACCCTTTCCAAATAGTCCATGGGGAAATCTGTAGTAGTAGCTGGCGAGGACACAAAGAATGTGTCGTGTGCGTCTCTAGCAGGGTGCTGCTGCGGTTGGAACAGAGCATCAAAGTTCCAGAATGAACTCTCCACATACATGTTGGTGGGCATTTCCGAAAAGCCCATTTCAAGGAAGATTTCCCTGAATTCCGATCTTACTTTGAGCAGTGGATGAAGATGTCCGCACTCTGGCGGCTGTCCTATTTGGTGACATAGGGTTAAAAAATAATGTAATTAATGTATTAATATTGTTGTTGACTGCCTCATGGGTCTAGCGGTCGTAAAACTTGATTACTGATCATGAAGTACCGGGTTTGAATCCCGGGTTGGATCACAGAATGAGTTGTTGAGTTTTTCTGTCAACCTGTGCCAATATACTTGGGCACTATAACTCTGTGCTGCATAGATGGCTAGTCACTCTTGAAACTAGCCACCGTGACCAAAAATCAGTCAGGAGGACTTTACGATATTGTTATTAAGGATGTACATAAGGACTAAGAACCCACTATAAATTTCACAGTACGCTATTAACCCGGGTCCGATCCCCGAATGATGTTGTTAATTTCAAGTGCTAATTTACTACATACTCGGCAGTGAGAGAAAATATCGCAAAAACCTTAAAAAAATTAATTTAGATTTAACTATCTAATTTAGATTCAACTGTACTTGATGTTTAATTATTTTGGGGTAAAATAAAGAGTAAATAAATAAATAAATAAATAAAGAAATATTTCAAAAACATGTGAAGCCTGCTAACACTTTGGATACACACAAACAAACACACACTGTGGACACTTCCTTGCTCCAAAAACCTCTCAAAAATGAGAGGAGGCCTGAACCCAAGCACATGGCACTTTACTTTAATTCAGGCACACATTTATGTTCTTCATTTTTTTTAGATAGGGCTGACCATAGAATACTATAATACACAATAAAATGGCTGTCAACCTTATTTTGAGTAAATTTACACATTTTAGACTTTTTATTAATGTTCAAGATGATCATTAAAAAAATCGTTTAAATTGTAATACATATTTATTTGTAAATAGGGTACAATTTGGCATTTTCTAAATTATTTGCATGCGAAATTCGGAAATGATTGTAATGTCAAAACACATCTTGTACACATGTAACATTTACATGTGTGAATTGACATGTTAGTGACATTTTAGTGGCTACACGGGCTTCGCCCACTCCTCCGTTCTATTATGTATGTATTATAGTATTCTATGGGGCTGACGACTTTACCATTCATCAAGTATTTTACAATTTGAGCAATATAAATTTCTACCATAGATCATTAAAAATTCATATATGTTATAGACTTTTTATAACATAGTGGTGATAGCAACAGTCTACACATTATGTGGATATCAGATGGTAAGTGGATACTGTGGCTCATAGACATCTACATGAACTGTTGTTTAATGACTAAGAACTAAGATGGAACGCCTCATTTCCAGTCAAAAGGGTCTCCTATTTTCTACACTCACCATACGTAACACAGCAGCATTAAGCTACTATTGTGTGCTGGTATTTTGAGAGTGTGGTCCTTCCCCTGTCGAGCCGACCCATTTGAGTTACAAACATAATATCGCTGCACCACGGCACTACCATGTTTAAAATTATAATAGGTGGACAATGTTTATGCTGCTAGTTTTGTAGTACATCTGGATTGATTAACCAACAAAAGATGAGCCCCAACTTCAAAGAATGAAGGCTACAGATGCATTGTCAACACTTTTTAATAGTGTTTATACTTAAAAAGTCTGATGATGATATTTAAAGAGATATGTATGATATATTATTATTTTCTTTTCTTTTTATTAAAAAATGTTACTTCTACATAAGGGCTTTTTTACATTGTAGAGGCAGTTTACATATATAAATTGCACAAGGATAAACATCCAAACTCAGAACAATTATTTGTAGGTCATACGAATACTTGTTCCATGCGGGATTTGAACAAATGGTCCCAGCACCGCAACTCATTGCTAAGCCACTGCACCATGGAGCTGTCCAAAGAAAGAAAAAAGAAAATAGTAATACAAATGAGATAATCTAAAAAGAAACGTTATTACGGATTTGAAGTTGCTAGTTTAAAATAAAATTGTATCATAACAATTTCTTATACACAAACACTAAACATTGAATGCTATAAAATTAAATGCTATAAAATCAGTATAAACAACTGTTTATACTAATTTTATAGCATTTAGTTAACTTATTTTTAATTCCTGATGTTTCAAATTGTATTACTTTATACGATTACTGCAGAAAAAATACTTTTTTTCAAGTAATCTGAACCTAAGTACTCACCTAAGGCATCAAAATTGTATGGTTTAAATTGCAATTGCTTCCACGATCCAGTCAGTAACATTTCACTAGTTAAATCGGTCTCTAATTTCTTAATGGTTGTCGCAAATTGTGACCCTTTTGACAAAACGAAACTCTTTACAGTGATCTCCTGTAGCAGTTTTCTTTTCTTGTAATCATTCCTAACATTATCTTGTAAGTTATCTATCCCCTTCTTGATTTCATTTAAGTGATCTTGTACAGTATCTTGGATAACCTCTACTTTTCTTTTAACTAAAGGTGCTCCACCAGATTTGTCTATGCATATCCATCCCGAAGACATAGCTTTACTGAATCCTACTTTTGCATTCGGTACTGTCTGAAAATTATTAAACATATTAGATGAAAAATTTCTATGAATGTTCTCAGATGTACAATTTTTATTTTATTATTTCTTAATTTATGTGACATTAAAATGTAAATTTATCAACATTATTTAGTCTTTATTTGCATCAGATAACTAAAATAATTATTCAATATTTACATATATTTAGTTCAAACAATTTCTGATCTATTCTATTGATGGAGTATTATTAAAAACAGAAAGCTTGAAAACAAATCATGCATTAAGAATTTAAGAACCACTCTTATTTCACTAATCATTATTTTTCATATTTTTTTAATTAGTTGTCTGGATATTAAGATAAACATAATATTTAAAAATCACCTTCATAAGGTCAGCTTGAGCTATTCCATTCTCTGGAATACATCTATAGAGAATAGCTTCGTGACTGCCTTTTTCAGCGACGAGTTGACCTTCTTCTGTCAATTCCCACTTCGTGCTTTTCACCGCATCAGACTTCACCATGTCTAAAGCTTCAATACTTTTCACAGCACCGACTATCTTTTGATGATCTTCATTAAATTCACTGGCTAATTTCAAAGTATCAACCGTATCAACGTTGTTTAAATGGTGCAAGATCCGTTCATTTAGTTCCATACTTCTTTTTCGAAAATAAAAAACTTATTTGCAAATATTATATACTTATTTAAGGTTAGTTTTAAGCTTTTAAGCCATATACTAAGTAATATATTTTATAGGGTACCGTGACCAACTGTGACCATGATCCAGCTAGGCAACGGCAATGAGGCAATGACAGCTTCACCAGCTTCAACTTAAGCTTAACTTTCGTGAATTTATTTGTACTATACTCTCTGCAGCTTAACAGCTACTGTCCATGTAACACATATCACTATGCTAGTTAGTCTGTGATTCCTGATTGTTTTGTGTTGACAGTTGACAGTTTGACACAAGACAGATTTTTTTACATGGACATGAAACCAAAGAACTTTAGCCGAATTTGTTATACCCCTATTACACTACCCCATGAAGGTTAGAGAACAGGAGAACGATCACTACGTACTAAAGCATAGCCCGCCTGTTCTTGAAAATTGTAGAATGTATAACGGCGCTGACGTCGGTGAGTAGTAATTGCGAAGTTAGCTGTTTATGAGTACAAATAGATGAAGTTAGTTGAATAATGTACAAATTTTCATTTCATTTTTAATGAGAAAATTTTCATGCTCCGTAATTTTGTATTTTTTGACAAAAAGAAGTATTAAAAAATGGAGAAATATTTTATTGTGGGTGGATGTGCAAGTGGTTTAGCATCTGATCGGAAAAATAGACTCAAAATGGTTTTTATTGACCGAACCTCGAGCGATCGCACCGCCTCACTTATGGTGTCCATATTTCTGAACACTATTTTCCACGGTGATCGTTCTCCTGTTCTTTAACCTCAATGTCTAAAACAAAGAGAGCGCATACACAAACACGACCGTCATCGTCGGATAACGCACGAAAACGGCCGATCAACCGTCGAATTCGAACTTGTTGGGATTTCTCGCCCGACTGCCGGCATCTACAGTGCAAATTGAGTGTATTTATAGTTTAATCATTTTGTTTTTATTCTGTTGTTTCTGTTAGTGTTGTTATCTACCTAAACGACTATGGATATTGAAAATAGAAAAGTGTAAAAGAATATATACATATAGATATAATATCGGTACTCTCTCTGCGCGGCATTAATGTGTATTACATATACACAAAAAACAAAGGCACTAAATACGCGTACAGCTATTCACTGTAGTATATAGATGATTTTGTTCTCTAAAAACTGTCGCCAATAGTTGTGACGTAATTCTAGATGAAATAAATATACATTCATGTAAATTCAACCTTAAATACATTGCTTATAGTTGTATTAACATAGATACGTACGAAAACCAATAAATTATCACAGATACTGGCTGGTCAACCTATATCAAAACAAATTCAACCTTACGCGCGTGTTTTAAAGTCAGAATTACAAAGTGCTAATACAAAGTGATGATGTTAGGTTTTTTTCGTTCTTGATCTGGTCGCCGCGCTCAAAGCCCGCGATAAAAGCTATGCAATAGCTTAAAAATGGTGAAATATTACATTGTGCGTGGATGTGCAAGTGGTTTCGCATCTGATTGGAAAATAGACTGAAAATTACTTTTATTGAGACAATTTAGCGATCGCAGCGCCTCACTTATTTTGCCCATATTTCTAGGATACTATTTTCTACAGCGATCGTTCTCCTCTCTAACCTCTATGCTATGTAGTCCATGAAAGTTAGAGAATGTAGTCTCAAATCTCAATTCATTTGAACAGGGTGTTTGAGAATGTTGCCATATGAATATATGCTGTTAATACTAAATGTTACCGATTGTTCCTGTAAAATATCTAAATAACTACTTTTGTGGTCTAAAAGGGGTTTATTCGTGAGATTTCTTTATGCACTTCATAATTAATGATTTTATGTCGCAAAGCTTTTGCGGTTACAAAGTTTCATATTATTATGTTTGCGTATTATTATTATTCAACATTATTATTTTATGTATGGGTATTGTAATGAAGATATTGTGTTACTAAATTGTATAATTTTTGTTCCAATCCACACATTTTCACAAGTAAAATTTTGCCATGTGTTGGCAACTGAGCAGCGGCACGCCTCCGCTTCGTTTGGCAGGGTCTAATAATGTAGCGTTATTTGGATTTAAGATAATAAGCAAATACCATTTATTTTATAAATTTGATTTCTTAAACAATAAAAAGGCGAGCTTAGGTCACTCCTGGCGTTGTTCACGTCTCTTCAAGCAAGCTTAGTCTTTTCAAATTCTATTAAAACCAGTTCAGCCATTCAGAAGATGAGCACAGACCAACAAAACATTCGAACTGATTCTTCATGTTTTAATGGAACGCAAATGGCTTCTCAATAAAGAACAGTTTCTTCGACATTACAGAAATATTCTTTAACGTTATTTATATGTATATGTGTAGATTTAATTGAAATTTGTTTTATTATAGCAACATTTACTATTATTATATTCATTATTCATTCCGTCAGTATTGTAACAGAAACATATCGCGGCTTTATCCATATATAGGTTCTAATAAATAAAAATATCTCTATCGCCTCTTAATGCACCCCTGAGATGATATGAGGTAGTGAATCTCTTACCACGCCACTACACGGCACTAAGTGGCACAGGGTTTACTTAAATCGCTCCTACCTATTTCTGTCGCCAAGCACCAGTGTGTGCAGTGTGTTCTCGTAGAGTATAAAGGGTCACTACAATAACAGGCTGTAAGGCTTTTCCTGGTTCTCAGAGGTAAAACGCATATGTAGCCTTCATTGTGAAGTTGGTTACGGTTATGTCACTTAAAAATAACAGATTTACTAATATTTTAATTTTAGTTACCACATTGGTAAGTTTTCTTTGCGTTGGTATCTCAAAAGAATTGGGTCATATAAAGTACATCTCCCAACTTACGAACGAATCAAAATCATTCTACGGGTTTCATTCATTGTATTCGTTCATGTTTCATAGTTTCATACCCGTTTGTAAATAATGTCAGATATAAATTGTCATTAATTTTAAAATGTATCAATTTTACTGGTGAAAATAAAACTGTTTAACTTAAAAAAATATTGCGGTGATATTGTTTACTTAAATATTAATAATTGTATTTAGTTGTATAAAATTTGTGTTGTGACAATTTGCTGTGATTATGTTCGTCAGCTGATTTAATCATTCATCGAAAAAATCCTGTCGGTAAGTTCAACTTTTTATTTCATTGCATTCATAAACTCGTGTAGCGTTTTATTTTTAACCTTTTCGTATCTAAGCGTAAAGCGTCGGTCTCGAAAGCTGTGTATTTGTCTTCATACCTAGTTAAAATATGGAATTAGCTATTTATTAGCAGGAAAAGTATTTTAATTAAAATAAAATATATTTTTAATATGGTATTTTCAAACGAGAAAAAAGTATGTTAAGACTATATTTAAATATATTTTAAAAGATAGAAATAGAAAAAGAAACTTGATAGGAATAATTCTAATTAACAAGGTTGGTACTAAATATTATGTGATTAAAACATACAATTATTATGTTACTATATTCTTTAAAAAATTATTTACGTTTAATTTTGATATGATAATAACATGATTTACTGTAATAGGTAACTGAATGCTCAGTAGTCATCGCAAATGCCTGATAACTGCGACTATTCGGTTCGAATCATAGCGACGTTAAAATATTTATTTTTCTCGTAGAATTAAATGCTTGATTTTTACATTCAAGCTAAATTCCGATAAAGAATAATTTTAAAATGTAAAAGCAGACTTAAAAGAATAAAACAATTGTACATTCTGAAGTCGGTACTAATAAACATATTTGGTTCTTTTTAATTCTTGGGCCCGTTACACACTACATACGGAATTCCGTATTCCCGTTCCGGAACGAACGGGTCGGCCACACATACGGAATCCCGTTTTGCCCGTAAAATTCATTCCGTTTCGGAATTCCGTATGTACCTAATTTTTTTATGTTCAAATTTTTATCTTCTTGAGTGGACTAAAAATATCACAATTCCGATATCATCCCCTATTATGCCATCTTTAAGGGTGGACTTTTTTCCAAAGGTATTATATCAATTTTTAAGTTGCATGAAACATTTTATAAGAAAGATAGGTATTACAAAACGTTAAGGATCAAGATATTTTGCTATGTTTGTACATAGCGTACAAAATTTATTTAAATTATTTGGGACTATCTCTGAAGTAAGTACTAATAAGTTACACAATTTTTTTAATTAAAAATGCATCACCAAAATTGATTCACACTTCACAATTAACGAAGATATTGCGTAGCATATATACAACAAAAACATACAGTCTAGTAACTATTATTAATAATTAGTAAATATTAGTTATATGTTAATGATTGTTAGTAAACCACCTCTTTTTTAAATTGGTTATTGTTTTGAAAAAGCACTTAATCGTATAACAGTAGGTACGTTCACCTAATCGACGACCATCGGGAGTGATTGCCTTTATGCTCAGAGAATTTTTATGGTATGGGATATGGGACTCCGTTTCGGAATTACGATTCGGGATTCCGAACAGGGCAATTCCATATGAAATCGATGACCCGTCACACACCGGTAGTTTTCCGTTCATTCGTTCCGTTTCGGAATTCTGAAAAGGAATCCCGAAACGGAATTCCGTACACTTCACTCACGCCTGTCATCCAGAGGGGTAGGCAGATACTACAGAATTCCATTTAACACGATCGTCAGTATCGACACCTCTCTCGCCTCCTTCACTTCCATATACCTACGCATACATACTTATTTTTCTTTAAATAAGTACTACCCCTCCTTAGTAATTTGTCTTATATCGTATAGGGGCTTTCAAAAATTCACATAACTCACCATATAAATTGTCCACACACAATTTATGCTAGTATGGGTATGCTATGCTTGTAGATATTTAGATCTTTGGCTAAGAGAGCGTTCATCATAAATTATGGTGGTATTCTTTACTTTTTTTTTATAGAATCAGTCGCATTTGGTTTAGTTAACCTATAATTGTATAATTAGCTTTATGAAAATATTTGATCTGAAAATAACCTGGAGCAGGGGTGGCGAACCTTTATATATCAAGGTGCCATTTTTCTAAAGAAATGTTTAATTTACCTAATAGACGTGCCGTAAAATAATTTTGATGTCGCGATTATGGGGAAAATAATAGTACTAAATACAGTTGAAACATTTATTATTATTCATTGCAAAATAAATCAGATTGTTGTACGCGTAATTCAAATTAAAGTAACATTAGATTGGTTTCTGGCGTTGCAGAGCAGATGCCAAATAACTTATATTGGGTTTGTAAAATCCTATATATAACACAAATGAAATTTTAAATACAGTTGCGCCAACGAAATTGACTATTATGTGATATGCGTAAACGAACTATGCATTCGTTGCGGGAGGCTTGAACTTGTGAAGGGGTGTAATGATGATGACGATGATGAAATGAACAATGCGTTATTGGTAATGGTATTTCACGATGTAGCTAGCGACGCTCGCGTTCATTCGTAATATAACAAATACTTCATGGTGAACTTTGTGATCGGCGGCGTGCGTAAAATATTGCGTCGCGTGCCATCGATGGCCTAGAGAAAGACATCCCTGACCTAAAGAGAGGTCGTACTGTCGGAAAAGACGGAAAGGCAATAACTAACTAATCTCATCTGTTTTTCATTTCTATTATCCGCGCTCAAAGCATTCACTTCGCTTCAGGTTCGTGTTACATGGTAGAATCAAGCTGTATTCTTAACGGGTTTGCTAGAACTGGGGGGACCATGATCGACAGAACTTCAGCGTTAAAAAGTAGCTTAATTCTGCTGTGTTTCATTTGATGGGCTACGGGAACAGGAGAACATTTTTACTGGTAAAGTGGCATTTCCAGTCTTTAAGGCTGATAAGCCATAACGCATCTGCAATTTGGATGTAGATCTCTATCTATAGGCCTCAGCATCCACTTACCATTTACGTGTTAATTGAGTAGTTCAGTGAATTGAAGACCCTTTTCACAGACTTAAACTAAACAGGTTTTGTGACAAATTCATTTAACAAATGTATTTTGGGAATATTTTAGTATCTAGTGAAAGATATTTTTAGATAATTTTTAATAATGTGACGGGTGCTAACTACTTTTAAGTTAATCTTTTGTAAACCACATACACTTTTTATATTATCGGTCCCACAGATTTTATCGAACAAATTTCTGAAGCAAATACAAAAAAAAACTACTACGTTTCTAGAAAATTTTACAATATAAGCATAACATAAATAATTTGTTGTAATCAAAGATAACAAAGTAATAAATAAAGATGTTATGATTTTTACGAGGCAAAACTAAAGAAATTTCTTAGTAGAAGTTTTTTTTTTTTAGTAGAAGTTATTGATTTAATATTCCTAAATTTTTGAAGTAGGTAGGTACTTAGAATTCGATTGAACCGGGTTTTTGAGAATGATGCTGTCTATATAATAAGTCCTACTATTATTACTAAATGTTACTGTTCCTGTAAATGTTTTAAATTAACTTGTTTTGTAGTATAGTTGTAGTTTTTTTTTTAATTTGATACTTTAAGTATTGAATGACCTTAAATTACAAAGCTTTTGTAATTGCGAATTTTCATATTATGTCAGATTTTTACCTTTCTGTACTAATATTCGGCGCTATGATTATATGCAGAGGTGCAATTATAAAGGCATTATGTTTCCACTTGAGAGTAATAATACATTTCAGCAGCATATAGATGAATAATTTAAGATATTTTCTATTTCGAAATAAATTGAAATATATATGTAGTTATCCAAAGTAATAATGCATCAAAAACATACAATCGGAAACATAAATTTTTGCATGTCGATATATTTATTTACAGGCTTTTAAGCACTTGTGAAGTGACTTTATATAGTAATGAAAAAAAAATAACTGCTAAGATTTACAAAAAGTTAAATTGATGAACTGCGAACGTCATGTATTTTAGACGCCCCCCTGTCATATCTTGTCACGTTAAACATAAGCAATACCACTCCCCCCCACTTATTTACGAAAAAGATTAATAAACGTAAGTGTTTTGCCGCGAATTACGACCGTGTTGTAATGGCAGAATTCAGCCAGCCCACAGACGCGGGTTTTTTTTCTGGCTGATATCTGCCACCTCACAGACGAGAGGTTATTTTTTTATGTCTCGGAAACCTATTGACTAATATTAGCATAATTGCTGTCAGTTGGGAACTTTTTTATTTGAACATTAATAATCGTCTCGGTGGTCTAGTGGTCGAAAACGTGATTGCTAAATAAAGTCTAGGGTTCGAATTCTAGGTCGGACCAAATCAGTTGGTGGGTTTTTCTAAGAAGCAATTTTCAGTTGCGGACCGCGGTCAGGAATTTAGCGGTGTTTCGTAAAAGCCCTTAGCTCTACGTCTGATCCGGTCGTGTCTGATTACCGTTCATCGAACTATGAGAGTGAGGGAGTAGAGTGTACTTGTGCTTGCACATACACTCGTGCACGTATTCCTGTCCTGTGCAGATGGCAAGTATCTGTAGGACATATTTGTATGAATATAACATAACATTCCTGTAGCTTTTTTATATATTATTCATTCCGTGCGTATTACAATTAATACTAGCGATCCGCTGCGGCTTCGCACGGGTGATTTCTGGATCTCTAAAACAGCGCCATCTACCGGGTCCGATGGTGAATCTTACACCCAAAATTTCATCAAAATCGCCCCAGCCGTTTGGGAGAAGTTCAGTTCACTCACATACACACGGACAGAAGAATTTTATATATAAAGATTATATTATTGTAGTGGCGGTGTAAGAGAATCCACTATCTCACCTCATCTCGTGGGTGTCGTAAGAGGTGTCAGAGAGGAATGAAACAGAATATGCGCAGTAGCGTCTGCCTGATAGTAACTTGATAAAAAAACTGCGTGCCAAGCGTACCAGCTGTGGCAAATTTCTATTTAGAGCCATGCTGCAGCTATATTATGGTTGTAGTACGAATGGGTCGGTTCGACCGGGGAAGGACCACGCTATCATAGAATACCAGCGTAAAATAGCAGCTTAATAATACTGTGTATCGTATGTTGAGTGTAGAGATCCGGAGAACCTTTATTGCTGGAAATGAGGCATTCCATCTTAGTCCTCACGGGTGACAACGCATCTGAATTTTGAGTCTTAATCGAGGATAAATGTAGATATCTATGGGCCACAGCATCCACTTACTATCAGGTGGATTGCGTGTTCGTCTGTCACACTTATTCTATAAAAAAATTAACAAGAAGAATTAAAGAATAAAAAGAAGGCGATCCATGGGGGCCTGAGTTCGGTAGTGAGTTTTTATTCCTAAATTTATAAACGTTAAAAATAGTAGGTTCTGCACAAGATTTTTTGATATTTTTTTTTTATTTTAACATTGAGTGTGAACATGAGGTGTAAAAAAACTGGTTTTGTCCACCTCACGTAAAGTTCAGAATCTTTTCCCAATATTTTTGTAGCTCGTTACAACTTTCTAACGGTGTTTAAATTCGAAGCCATCTTTAAATCGATAAAGCTAGTTTGGTTACTATGTCGTTGTTTTAAATATAAATAGTGTTCAGTTTGAATTTATTGAATGAGGAGCTCTCCGGTTTTACCTTAGGAAGGCTTACTAACAAAACGGAATAATTCTTGCACATTTTACTAAAAATTTAGTACTTATTGTCATAACAGGTATTGAAATAAAATATTTTACATATACAATACAACGGTGACAGTGTCGTATATAAGGCACGTATGACAAGTATTTGTGTACATAAAACTTATGACTCACGCTTACTAGGAATTCCTTGTTTATGGGGGATAATTATTGCAAACCCCAATCCACAGCATGAACGAGTTTCAACGGCATTTTAATGCCAATACATATAGTCCAATTATATACATGTATATGTGTTTTCCGTTAGTTATTTTTAAATGGTATGATTCATTACTGTCGCTAAGTATAGCAGTGCGATTACAACCATGTTTCTGGTTGGAGGGTACGGAGAGCCATTTTATTTTAGTTCCTATAGTCATAAATGCTAACATCCAAATCTCTGAAGACATTTCGTGCCTGAGAAATTTGTTGTGGTCATAAAAGCAATGTTTGTTTTATAACACGTTTCTTGTCATTATCATTAATAAAGACTTCAATAAAGATCCCTCTAATGTCCCTAATTTATCACGATTTGTAGGTTAACATGTGTATCACACGAGCAGATTGCCAGTAATTTCAAAGTTATGCAATTTATTCATGAGAATTTTTTGATTTACTTTATCAAGAGCAATCTAGTAGCAATCAAGTTGATGTGAACTTTGGTGTTGGTTGCACCTTTTATTATAAAACGGTGCTGATGTATGGGTAGTAGTTAGTTTGTACCAATTCTGGCTCACTCCTCAGCCCTCATCGGCTGACGGTGGGTCGAATGATCCAAAGAAAGTTTTGGCATGTTCTGATTACAAATATGCGTTCCTTTTTTGCGTAGGTTGCGCGGTTCCAGAGATGTGCAGATCAATTAACTAATATCTAATTGATATCCGGTGAGCCTGCACCCTCATTAGCGTTCCATTGTGCTCAATCTATCCTATCTATTGTTCCTTGAACATCGTCATTGTCGCTCTTATCTATTACTCGTTGTACACCCTGCTTAGTGCTATTGTATTATACTTCTTTGTTCATATCTACCACGCGATTTTGAATCATCAATAAAACACATTACTTAATTTTGTTACGATTTTTATTTCTAAAGTGTAATTGCTTATTATCTACAAAATAGGAGCGAAAAATCTCATCCACTAAAATATCGTTGTACAGTGTATTCCTTGTAAATATGGTCGTAAAACTATGCACTGAATATCCCTGAAACGTATATAGCAAATACATTAAGCAATATTCACCACAAACTGAGGTCCACTCATTCTGAATAGCCCAGTCCTGTCCAGTCCAGTCCCATCTTTTACAACCCCTTTTTAAAAACTCTAAATGATATCTTCCAGGTGATCGTTCATATGAATCAAAATATTGACCGATGCCAATCATATTTAAAGCTATCCAATGTGTGCCTGGTTTATCATCTGTATCCAAATTGCATATTATATACGTTGGTACGTGGGTATACGTGCGCAGTCTATTAGCAGCATAAACATTATTTTCTAGACTGGGTCTTCTTCAGATGTTGTTGTACATCTAGTGTATCCATGATATTACTGCTATTAGTTTTTTACATTACCAATTTATTAAATGGATTTTTTTTTTTAATTCAAAAAAGAATATTAACAATGCTATAAACATTACTAATATTCCCCTTAACCACTCGTGGTAAGCTTAAATTGCTTGTG
>DWHP01000913.1:0-17563 GCA_018247895.1 Parnassius honrathi
GGACTTACCTAGTCGGACTATTTGTCCCAGGTAGACGTACTCGTCAACAACTTCGAGCTTTGTGCTCCCAACCACTATGGGCATAGGTGTGACATGGATGTTAAACAATATCTTTGTTTTGTCCATGTTTATCTTAAGACCTATCTGTTGGGAGGCACTACTGAGGTCATTGAGTTTCAAAAATCAAATTTGGCAAAATCGAAATTTGTTAGTACTTGTAACTCTACTTTTCCTTGCTTCATGCTTGTTCCATCAATATCTGTCTTTCGATTTCGTAAAAAGTCAACCTAGCGTAAATACACTCGATATTTTTCAACGAGCTGTGGTTGCATCTAACCTAAAAGTCCAACCTCACTGTACAGTTTGTCACTATCTAAGTCAATATCTAATCATTCCCGAAGTCTAGTAATGGCTGTGCTGTTCTGTTCTTTTAGAGATAAGATTTTCATTGCTTGTTATTCCGGATTTTCAAAGTTAAGCCATATTTGAAGATATGTCAAATAACGCGTAAAATGTTAATGAAATCCGTTTTAAAATTTATTTTTTGTGGTTCATCTAACTGTTTTAATAAATCCATGGCAGATTTACCATAAAATTGATCAACTGGTCTGTTTTGTAGCTTCGTTTTCAGTTCAATCATTATACGTCATGAATTTCAGTGCTTGTTACTCTGTCGGATTCCAGTAATTTAATGGCATTCTGAAAGATTTGCATTATATTTTGCATAAAATAAAGAATACATGAGATTGCATTTGTTTCCGCATCGCTGGCACAAACATTATTTCATATAAATGTAAAACAATTCTCTTCACCCTGAAATATCCAATGCCACAGTGATAGAGTTCTGTCTACGGCAAAAAGCACCGATAACCAACGAGCTGGCATATGTCTTAATATTTCTCTAAACTCAATTTCTGCACGTGAGCAACTTATCATCAGCGCATTTTTTCTTTTAGCAAATGGCGAAAATTCGCTATAAACTTTTAAAACAATGTGTGGAATTATCACTTCAACTGACAGAACTTTTAAAAGATTTTTAACTCATTTGTGGATAACATGGCATTCTTCATACATTTTCAAATCTAAAGTTTTAAGTTTTTAGTAAACAGAAATATTTATTCCATAATTTCAAGCAGCACTGAGAAACCGCCGAATCGATAACGTCGACGGCGCGGCGGGACGAACAGATTTACACCGACAGCGGCGCGCGGTGTTGTGTGTGACCGCAATCCGAGTGCGAGCGATATATGCGTATAATTTTAGAAATACCGGAGAAATAATCGTACCCCGGGAGGTCGGGAGATTACCCATTATAACCGGAGTCTCCCGGGCAATCCGGAAGAGTTGGGAACCCTAATCACAGTATAATATACTTACTGTCGGGAGAACTGTGCCCGTTTATCACCCTTATCCCTCTATAAAAACTTTTGCCTCTATAAAAAACTTTCCAGTACATATGATTTGATTATTACTCGCAACAATTTTTTTTGATAAAACTATTATTATGGGTAGAAAATAATGCAAAGAACTTAACCGGTTTCACCGGTGTTTGAGAATTTAATAGGATCTATGTCTGATATAATCTACTTACGTTAAATCTGGACTAAAAATATTTTTCAGTCATAACATTCTTAATCTTGTTAGATAGTTAATTGTATAATAAAGTTATAGTAGAAATAAATTAAGTTATAGATATTAAGTGAGAAGTACATAAATTAGTCTTGATAGCAGTAATTCAATAAAATACAAAGCCTGTCTTAGAAAAACATATTAAATATATATGTAAGGTACGTGAGGATAATATGGTCACCTTAAGCTTTGCCGCCTTATGAAACCAAAACCAGGAGAAGAACAGAGCCATAAACACAAAGTCGTCTTACTAAACTAATAAATTAAGAAAAACGATAACAAACAAACTTTGACAATAATTAGAAACATTTCGGAAAATCTACTTAAAAACTAATTACATTACATCATACTAAAATCGACTAAAACGTCAACTGTCAAAATGGCGTCGATAAAGCATCGCCCCTTTGACCCTTTATTATTTGATTGACCGATAAAGAGCTATCCTATCACAAAGTCATCTATACAAACAAGGCTGTAGTTTTTGAGTGATAAGAAAGTGACCATATTTGTAATAAGCAAAAAGTTGTATTAAGCAAAACTGTATAAAAGAGCCACCTCGCCCAACTTCTTTTCTAGGGGTTTGTCCACTACTGAACATAAGCTTCTCCCATAGATCGCCTCATATGGATGATAGGTATTTGCCATAGCTACCACGGTAGGCAGGTGGATTAGCAATATCAGTTTTTTGTAATTTTCTTTATGAAGAAGATAACTGATGCTGTTGCTCATCTCTCTCTCTCTCTCTCTGTCTCTCTCTCTCTGTCTCTCTCTCTCTCTCTCTCTCTCTTGTTGTATTTCCCTCTGTCGACTCTTACGACACTCACGAGATGATAAAGAGCTGTGATTCTCTTATGTTGCTACTACACGGCGAGGGGTTATTCCTAAAATTTAAAACATTATTGATCACCTCATTCTCAGGGTTAATAACCCCTGATACCTACTAATCTATTTCTTTTATAATTAAATGTGCAAAATACGTTGTAAGCTATTTATTTAATTAAAAAAGTTCTCGTGGGATATCTAGCAGGTACTTCTTAAGGCAGAGCATGTTCTCAAGCAATGGTAAAAGCATAAATTATTTTTAAGGTAGAGCCAGCAGCCAGTACGAATGGTTCGGCTCGAACGGAAAGGGACCACGCTCTTCCAGAATACCAGCGTGAGATTGCAGTTGCTGCTCTGTTTTGTTGTCTGGACAGCCTAGTTACTGTCATCGAGGCATTTCATGAATTCTATATACCTAGTCCTTATGATTCTTACCTATATTATGATTCATAAAAGAGGATAGATGTAGGTGTCTATGGGTTACGGCATCCACTTGTTATCATCAGTTGGACTATGGTGCTCGTTAGTCAACCTATTCCGATTCTTTAAAAAAAAGGATTGTTTATATCTTTATAAAATAAAAAAATATTTCATTCTATCTATAAATGCTCAATCGTAATTTTTAAGCACATAAATAAACAATTCTTATCGACAGTCGTGCAGTCACCGCTTTACAACAGGATGAATAATTTAAAGAAAATATTATAATAAACTCCCATGTAACAGTTACATTAAAAATTCAGAAAGAGCATCTAAAGATGCTAATATAATTGGGATGTTTTTGGTATTATTTTCAAAACTTTTACTTATTACATTTGATTTATAAAACACTACAAGTGATAACAAAAAACAGGCCTCAACTTTATACTAACCTTATTCATTTCAAACCCAGGCATTGGTTCGACTATGGGACATGCTCCCAGATGATATGTATGAGCAATGGCACTGCCAGTAAACGTTAACAATAATCCTAATACGGTAAAGCGATACATTTTTAAAAATAAATTAATAACACACAACAACACTATCAACTTTATCCAAATGCGTGCGGTCGCGTACTGGCTAGTGGTAGCGGCTACTGGCTAGCGAGACAAGCCGCCGAGAATTTAAATAACAAATAAACGTACTCGTATATATATACAGTGAACTTTTGATGTCGTGTATGACTAACCAGTTGTATTTCTGAGAAGCATTTGTTTACGAACCGACGAACGGTTCATTGAAGGAAATTGTGGACTTCGCTCATTTAACTATATCGTCGATGTTAACGAGCTAATCAAAAACAATAAATACTGGGTACAAAGTAATAAATACTGGGTAGGTAGTAGTTTGGGTAGTAGGTACTCTTTTTCTATTTATGTGTCCGTCGGCTTAAGGTTTTTTTTATTGTATTGGGTGACAAACGAGCACACAGTCCACCTGATGGTAAGTGGATGCTGTGGCGCATAGACATCTACATTTATCCTCGATTAAGAATCAAAATGCAGACGCGTTGTCATCCCTGAGGATTAAGATAAAATGCCTCGTTTCCAGTTAAAAGGGTCTCCGGTTCTCTACACTCACCATACGATTCGCACCAGCATTAAGCTGCTATTTTACGCTGGTATTCTGTAAGAGCGTGTTCCTCCCCGGTTGAGCCGTCGCGCTACTAATATAATATAGCTGCAGTGTGGCTTTACCACGTAAAAACACCCTTTTAACTATTTTGCAACTAAGCAACAGTGCGTGCACTACTGGTAGGATTCCCAACCCTCCCGGAATGCAAGAATTTCTACGGTTTTCCTAAAAATTATATGCATCCGTCGCTCGCACTCGCTGTGCGAAATTGGCAAATATTGGATGTTGCTTGAAAGCATAGTAAATATAAATTTTAAATTTAATAAATGATTGAGATTTCCTTTCACTAATCCCCTCCCCCCTAACTCGATTACATAAAATTCTCCCGGGTTGGTCCTTTCGAGAGTTGGTAACCCTAACTACTGCTGAACGGGAAAGAGAGCCAGCATTGACGGCTCCGTGGCGCAGTGTCTTAGGAATGATTTGCAGATCTAAGGACCGCGGTTTCGAATCTCGCAAGAAACCGGGTCTGGATGTGTGTCCTTGAGAAATTTATGAAAAAATTATAACTACGTTATGTAAGGCACTACAATTTTGCGGCAGAAATAGGTGAGATTGAGTTGGTGGTACCTACATAGACGGATTCCCAGGCAGTAAAGGAGTACTTCTGTACTACAAGTATAAGAAGTGGCGATAGAAAAAGCCTTTTCGACTAACCATAGCGATTAGTAAGTCGTTAAACGGTTTATTTAGAGAGATTTCGTTCTAGTCCTCCGAGGTGTCTTCGCATCTGCATTTTGTATCTATGTCCGCTAAGGCCGCAGAATCGAGTTAACATCAGGTGGACTTCATGCTCTTTTGTTGGCTTTACTTCTATAAAAAATCTAAAATCTGGTAAAATATCTCTTAGATTACATAATCAATAATGTTGTAGCATTTACACCTTAATATTTAAGTGGGTATTAAAAATCCCAGTCCGTCCGTGTCCCAGAAATCGACGTCAAGCCGAAAACGGGTATATAACGGGTAAATAGGCCAAGGCCTGACAGTTATTTGAAAAATATAACAAAAAATCTTGGTCTTCAAATAATAAGGATTCAAAAATAAATCTCAGACACTGATACCCTGTGATAATCTTTCAAGTCCTGTGACTGTGTAATTTTCGTCAGTTTTTATCTGTGATGTAACCATGAATAACTCTTCTGTAAAATACAGTTGAAAGTTCAAACATTTTATTTAAAACTATCTCAGTTTTAAATGAAATGTTAGATTATTTGATGTTAGATTGCCCAACATTGAATTTAAAATAATTACATCACAGAACTTTAACCGACTGTACTGTAAAAATGTACTACACTATTTTGGCAAGTAAATTTAAAAGATGTCTCGTTTAGTCTGGATTCCAAAATATATTGACATTTACTAATTGCTACTTTTCAATTGAAGAAAAAAAGTAATTTGTTATATTTAGGTGCATTTGAAATAAAATTCAGTCGTTTATTATGTTTTTTTATGATTTTTATTAAATCAGATATACAAAGTTTTACAACAACTGTTTGCCTTCAGATGCAATCTTTGAGTATTGTTAGTTAAAATTTCAAAGGCTGCAATGCAAACTCTAGATCTTTTTAAAAATGATCGCGTAATAGGACGGGCGTATCTTCTCGAGTTGATGTAGGTATTCAGCGGCTTTGGCGTAGTAAAAAGGCTTATCTAAATCTTAAATGGGTTTAGAGTACTCTTTATCCTTAATCGTATACCAGTAAAAGGGGTATAAGCCAGGTGAACTTGCTAACCACGAAATTGTACAACCCCGCCAAATCCACCTATCGGGTATTCTCGATTGGTAAACTTTCGTACTGTGAGAGCATAATGCGCTGAGCAGCCATCTTGTTGATACCACATGCTGCCGTAAATGTTCAGTGGCACTTCATACAGTAAACCTGGTAACTGGTTCTGTAATAAGTCGAAATAACTCTGGGCATTTATGTTCTCCGGCAGCTCGATTGGTACAATAAATTTATAATTAAAAATTCCCGTTCACGTGTAACTGTGTGTAACTGTTATTACGATCTGTCTTCCCGCATCAAATTTGGATTTTCCACGTGCCATTCGTGCAAATTATGGAGATTCATGTAACCATCCTTTTTAAATGTGATGAATCAACATTTACTATAGAATTTTTTCAAAGAATCGTGGACCCTCTCGGTGTCTGTGCAACATCGTTCGACAAAATTGCACTCTCTCTGGGTCTCGGGGTAGCAGACTTTGTATTCGTAGTACATGGTATGGATGAAACTAATTTTTAAAAAAATACGAAGTGTAGTACTTTTGGGGACTCAAATGCTCTCTTAAATACTTTCGTATTGAGATACTTTGATCTTCTTCAACTGCTTGAAAGACTTCAACCTCGTAGGACATAACGGGTCTTCCCTTTGATTAGGGAACCGTCCCTTTGAGAATTACCGATGCACATTAACAAATACTCGGCAATCGGGATGACGCTCAGCATTTGGCTCTCATGATACATTCTTGCTGCAGCATTGGCGTTGCTTAAGGATTCTTCATTCTTCATTGCGTGTTAAGCATTCTCCATAAATGAGATCCATGTTGGCGTATTTCTGTGCGGTGTATCAAAATGGCAAGATAACAGACTACACAAACACGCGATTACGGTTAAAAAAGTCCGGAGTCATCAGAAACGATTTAGATAAATCCAAGTCACAATGCAAATACAATCCAATAACGAAAACCATAGTTTAAAGTACGAAGTCAATACGAATATAGAAAGACGAGCAGTAAACCAAAGAGCGTAACGTACTGCAGTATTGCACAAGGTGCCTATGCTATACATCCCTGTTCCGCCAGAGTGGCATCTCTATCTGTTTCACTAACACAGACGAAATAATGTGTCAAACTGTCTCGCTCTTAGATAAAAGGAGCGTCATTGTCTATCTCCCTCACACAAAGTGGCGTCACCATCTGTCTCGCTCACACTAGTCAAAATAACGTCGTTTTTCGTCTCAATCGAACTTGTACGAAATCCGGCTTCGTTAAAAAAATGTTTTTCCTCAATTAAAGTCCGGTTTACATTTTGAGAAGTGACAAGTGCGAGTGACAATGACAAGTGACAAATGACAAGTGCTAAGTGCGTGTGAACAGGCAGTGACAAGTGCGAGTGGCAAGTGATAAGTGTGAAATGAAAAGTAACAAGTGAATAGCGGCCTGCTCTATTCTCTGACAGGTATCTCTGCCCCGCGCTAACCTTGCTTTCCCCTCAGTTGCCCACCGCCGCCCCCGTTCTAGCTGCGACGTCAGAACGTACACGTGTTGGTGATAATAGTTATTAAATAAAATATTTTTGTTATGTATATATTATAACAATGGCGAAGTGGTCAGATATCAATAATATTAAATTTGTCCAGGATTATCGAAACACGAGTGTTTATACAATATTAAATCGCAGAATTTAAAAAATAAAATGATGCGAGACGCTGCTATGCTCCCAATATCTCAAGCAATGGGAATGACCGGTTACGGCGCAAAAGAAGTATATGCAACGTTAAGAAGCATTAAGTTTAACATATTACCAAGAAAAGAAGAAAATTAAGGACTCCTGTAGGTCAGGGGCTGGAGCCATATTATTTTCTGGCTTAAATTTTTTCCCTCTTATAGCTTTAAGACACATTTTTCTCACTTTAGCGTTTTTAGGAAATTGGTGTGCACCAATATCTTTGCAATAAGGCACTTCACACATCTTTGGTATCTCATCATACAATTTTACCCTTTTTTGATTAAAGTTTTAAACTTTAAAGCTATGCCAGCGCTACTGACAATTACCAACCCAATATCACACTCGAAGATTTCATATAATAATGACATCCAATTGCCACATGTGTGAACACCAACTTGCTACTTGTCACTTGTCATTGCCGCTCGCACTTGTCACTTCTCAAAATGTAAACCGGGCCTTAAGCTCATATTTCACGCTGGTACAGTGTGACAGCCCACCCTCAGTCCTTCCTCGGTCGAGTCGACGCATTTGTGCTACAATAATAATAATGTACCGTAATTCTGTACGTATTGTAAGTATAAGGATTAATAATGCCACTGTGTAATGCCGGTGTCAAAATATCCACTAAACCATAAAATGCCTTAAGTGGCGTAGGAGGTAACAGAGAAATCAGCGCTAGGCAGCAGCAAATGCTTTTTATTTTTCTCGTTTTTTTTCTGACCTAGAAAATTCTTAAAAAACTGGGAATAATAAAAAAAACTGTAGTTGCCAATCCAACCTCCAAGCGTGGGAACTATGGTGAAATCCTCTTTATGAGACATTATGTGGAGGGCTATGTTCACCAGTGGGATTTTGATAGGCTGGAATAAATGGAACGATGAGCATTCATTTGGATAGGTTGAGAAGATTAAGTACCTTTGCGATTCTTCATACGCTTTTGTGGCCCTTAGGTACGAAGAAGATAAGAAATTATTATAAAATTAGGCGTCGATTAAAATTAGTTTGGAGTCGATATTATAGTTAATTTTCAATGAGAAAAGAAAATTAAGACTAGACTATAAACTATTGGACTTTCAAATTTCCATAAAAAAGATCAATTTTACAATTTCTCAACGGGAAGTTAAAAACTATGTTTATGAATCGTTTAAAGGAGATATATATGCAACATACCGATTTAAATAGATTTCTATTCACATCAAAAAAACCTCCGAGACTTATTTGTGATGGATTCATTTCCGTTGCACGTAGAAACATGTTAACTTCGGTCTGTGCATCAGTATTCATCCAAGAAAGCTCAACCATCAGAAGCTTTTTTTGAAAATTAGTTCGTACCTATAAATTTTGACAGCAAGAGTTATTTTGTGAATTTAATCTATTACGATTTTGTTCCTGTCATAAGAGGGCTACCATTACCTAAATTGACGATGCCGGACAAAAACTTAAAAGAGCCCGGTACTTAAATTAATTGTCAGGGGCTTTTAAAGGGTTTTAGGAAGGTTCAAGGTTTCAAATGAAGTTTTTTTTGCAAAATCAAAACTTAGTTTTCATTTTCAATTTTTATTTATTTATAGCCACCGTGTGTGACATATTACCCCGTGCATTACCATGAGAGGTGACAGAGGAAAACTAAAACATGCGGTACGGTTCATTTATCTGACGGCTGGTGCAGGTGCTTTCTCGATATAGGTCCTTTAGTACGTATCTTAGTCGTATAGTCGAAAGAGAGCTGACAACCGAGTACTGAGTATACCCTAGACGATTGCTCGAATTGTACTAAGTTGCGTCTTGCCTTTGTGGCCATAGTGGGTGACAATCGCTTGCTTTCAAATATACATGCTATGGTTGCTATCGGAATGCAAGAGTTCGTGGAGCGCCGGATCACCTTTTGCGAGTAGGTGATGTTACGAAAGGAGGCTGTAGAGAAGGAGAGGAGGTATGCAAATGCGCAGCCGGAGAGCCGGGCGTCGAGGCTGAGCTTATCAGGCTCTTTTCATCCCCCCATAATAAACGGACGAAGGGGTTGTCGTCGCCCTATACGAATCGTTCCCCAGTTCCAATTACTCAACGAATTGGACTGTATACCCACTACCGCCGGGCCGTCAAGGCTGCAGTAATGAACGAATGTATTCCTGTAGCTCCGGAAAAAGGCGAAGGGATGACACTGGGAGATTATACCTAGATTTCCCCACGTAGAAAAGGGGATACCTGAATATTTTATGTTAATTAAATAAAATTCTACATTTTAAAGCGGTTTGTTTTTTTACATATTTGCATTCATTTTATCGGGTGTCTCCGGAGCTCAAAAATTTGTCACATTTGTGTGTACCTTTGTGTATCTCCCGAACGGGAGAAAACTAGGATATGTATCATAATTCAAAACTACGACAAATCCGGGAAAATTCGAACGGATGGCAACTATATGTCACACCAAGAACGTAAACGGAAGTAAGTAAGGGAAAGTCAAAACCTTTTGTTTAATGCGTTTACCTGTCGCCATATGAGTTAAAATAAACCCAAATATAATATTGTATATGGTAGTAGAATCTACTAGTACTATAGTAGGATAGTAAAAGATAAAAAATTACGACGCGATCACGATATTCACCTCAATATTCAACTCACTTTCAGTGTTGGCTCTTTTAAACACATAACCAGATAGATTATAAGTTCACTTACTGAGTATTTTTAAAAATGTACGGCAGAAAGGCATTAAAATTAAATTATAAATTAAGAAGGTGTTTACTATGAACTAATTTCCGCCCCAGCTTTGCCTGGATCTATTAATGTGGTATCATCTAGATTTAAGATAATAATCAAAAACAAATTTATTTTATCAGTTTATCGACTTTTCAAAAAATCTCCAAGTTTTTGGATAGCCTATATCACTCTGGGCATTGCTGTCTATTTGTTTGTCAAGTTTTATCACTATCGGGTGCTCTACTCAGAAGATTAGCCCGTATCAGACAGACTGACAGACAAACATTTTAAAAATGCTTAATAGCGTACAAATACTTCTAGATAGACACTTCAATTTTTTATATGTATCTATACCTTAACCTTTCTATTATACTTTTTATATGTATCTATACCTTAACCTTTCTATTATACTTTTTGCTTACATTCTGGGAGGCGTAGTGAGCTTCGTCGCAGATAAAAAACAGCAATAATATTCCACATGTAGCTGTAAGTGCCAGTCCAATATCTTTTTCCCCGAATCCCTCGGAGATTTGGCTAAGAAGGCCGTAGATCGACAACGTAATAATTAAAAATAAATAGAGGTTGACGAAAGTGAAAGTGTAGCAGTTAGCGATGCCCGTATTGCGGGTCAATTTGCTTAAACGCAGCCAAAGCCCACGATATTCAGCAACTTTCCCGGCCGGACCAATATGGCGGAGAGCCTGGAACAGAATGAATATTTTTATTACTGTGATGATAATATGCATTTCTGTTATCTATTATTGATATATCTAACATATACAAAATAATGTTTGTTCGTATTTTATGCGGTGCTACTTCATTCCTCAGAATGCGGTAAAATTTTGTCAACTACTTGCTTGCATTTGTGCGAAGGTTATAGGCATAGTACAATTAACTTAAACATAGAGTATAGATATGATATTATTGATGAACTAAGTATGGTGATTGATCGTTACCAAATTTGACTTCTTGGCGTATTTACGTCATTATTATAGGTGATAAATATTCATATATCAATATGATCCAGAAACGAAGTGCCAGTCAACGGTACGGCAGAACTAACGCTTACCAGAGTAGACTTTGATCTCTGTTTTTGTTATTTTGACAGGGAGTTTCATGTCAATTCCTTAACGAACTGGAAGTACTTACAATGCCAAATGGTTAGCTACGAAATGCTCGCCAGAGTTGTCTACTGCAATAAGCGACCGAACCCGGGACTCCGCAAGCTACTGCTTAACAAGGGACGTCCTGATCAGCACGCCGGTTCACGTTTAGAGTCGTGTGATTTCTTTTTATACTCTTAATTAAAAAAACTGCTGAAAGCCGTGAAATTTTCATCACTGAAAGATGGGCTAGTATTGTTCGAGCAGGCCATGGAAAAGGTATTTGAGGCGGACTGAAAAAATTGGTTCAGACGCGTAGAACTTGGAAGTGAAAACTTCTTTAGGTACATTGGGCACTTTTGGGATAAGGAAAAAGCAATGACTGTCACACGCTCCGATACATACAAATCAAAAAATTGGAATGAAGATGCGGATATGTAGCTACAGCAAGGTTCTGCCACGTGAAGAGCGCATAAAATTTTGGCGATATGATAAGTTTCGCTTAGATATAATCTTATAAGTACATCGTAGGCTTTGTTAGGAATCGTATATGAAAAGCTGAATTTGAGGCCACGATTGCCGCTTTTTTGTCTTTTTAATCACTTTCACTGCAGCTAAACTGTAAACAATTCAAGTCAGAACACGTAAACATAGAATAAGTTGTAGACATAATCTACATACTAAAAGAAAAATGTTACGCCTCACCTGTTGAAAGTCTTCTGCCAAAATTTTGGCGCAAATACTAAGCGTTTCGCATAGTAAATACCAGTAGCCTCCTAAAATATATGTCAGTATCTCAAGAAACACGTAGGGTATTATTTGTACCAGTTTGAAGTCCACCATGGTCACGTGTGTTATTATAACAGAGGTTGTCGATAAAATTGGAATTATTACAGCGATGGTTAAAGACTTCTTGTATAGTCGTAAAGGTAACGCTTGCCCAGATAATTTTTTGTACGCCATCTAAATAAAGAAAGAGATAATACAAGTTTATGGAACAAGATTATGTTTAAGCGTCTAAAAGTACAAGTACTATCATAAAATTTATACTGCACCGTATTTGTGACGGTAAAACGGACTGCTATGTTTATAAAACATACTTTTATCCTTTTTTATTCTTTGAGTAACAAACGTATTATCCTAAGTGCGAGCTGTCTGGTACTGTGATTGCCAAACAACTTGACAGGTGTTCTCCCTATACTAGGAGAGACCCATGTCTAGCCGTGGCCGATGACGAACAAAAAGTAATCGAAATATAAAACTGTTTAATGAATTATATATCTATCATTATCGTCAACGAAGTATAAGTTCAACTATAAAGTATTATGAATACAAGAATTGCTCGCTCAAAGTATGTGATTATTATGCTGCAAGCTTAATATGCCATTGTATACAAAGTGGGCGTATTATTCACAATTAAACGCTAACATATAATATGTAGCAATATTTTAAGTAGATTCACTCCATCCACAGATTTGGCATAATCATTGCAGACTTGAGAGATTTTTTTGTATATATTAAAGCTGCAACGAATGACCCAGTACTCCACGTATTTTTAAACATCCTTCACATAGCCATCTAAATGAATATTAGTTTCCCATCTCTTTCATGAGTTATTTAAGATAGTAATTCGTTCGAGATGCAAAAGGCTGTTAAAGGCATGAGTAGGATGTGCGGGAGCAGGCCTTGGAATGGTCCATGTGACGTAGGTGTATACAATTTATTTTTTATAAAATTGAAGAGACAAATGACAGCCCATGGACACTGCACCCAACTTCTAGCGGAGAAGGTAAATAAATATACATTAATATTAATAAGCCTATGTTCAGGTGTGGACTTAAGGACTATGATGATGATGCCTACGGATTAGTAAGCTGAAAGTGGCAATGGGCCGGTCATATAGCTTGAAAATTCGATAAGCGATGGGGAAGAAAGGTTCTCGAATTGCAGCCTCGTACCAATAGACGAATAGACGAAGGGTAGGGTGTCCCCCCACTAGATGGAGTGACGAAGTGGTAAGACATGAAGGAAGTTGATGGATGCAGGTGGCTCAGGACCGTGCTTTGTGGCATTCCTTCAGGGGGGGGAGGTATGTTCAGAAGTGCACTTGTGAAGGGCTTAAATGAATGATTGAATGATGAGTAAAGTTTACTTTAGCTGCGCGTAATGGTTTTCTAATGGGGTTTTAATATTTTTTTCATTGAAGAGGTAAGGGTGTCTAAACGAGCACGCATATGATTTGAAGGTAAGTAGATGCTGTTGCCCATAGACATATAAATCTATTGTCGATTAAGAATCACAATACAAATGCGTTGTCACCTTTGACAAAGATGGAATGCCTCGTTTCAAGTAAAAAGGGTCTCCGGTCGAAAGTGGCGTGTAACAGATGGTCCTATGGCCTTGTGTCACTTTTATTTCCGCAAAATATACTAGTTACATTACATAGTATTAATAATTTTCTCGTTTACATGTAAAACTAGCTGATTCCCGCTCGCTTCGTTTGGCGCACTGTAATATTTTATTGCGAAACCGATTTTTTTTGATGGGGCTACAGTAAAATCCGTTCTTAGTGAGAGTGACTATACTATAAGTGCCTATTTTTCACTAAGACTCAAAAAGTTTAACCTTAAATCAGTGATGACATTTTTATTAAAATTAAACGATTCGATAATAAATATGGGAAAAGTAAGTTCAGTAAAAATATATTGAAGTAAACTATGCAATAATATAACAAATTACCTCAAATTCAACCCATCCGTTGAGCACCCCTGCAATCTTTCGTGTTTCATACCACATTATGGGCACCGCGATCATTGGAAATAAATATACCGTAAATAGATATTCAATAACGGCTTCCTCGAATTTCCCTTCAGCTGTGCGCAGTATCTGAACTTTGTGCAAAGACAAATAAACAACGTAGCCAACTAGTAGAAAGTAGACCGTAGCTGAGTAAAGCATAGAAATTGAAGTCATATTAAATTGATTCGCTCCAAGAGATGATCTTGTTAATGGAAGTATACCCATTATCCTTAATAATGTAAACACAGGTTTTATATTTTCGTAAATAATATCCCTGTAAATATTAGTGTCCATTAAATTATTTATTAATGGAACAATGGCGTTCCGGGACGTCTTAAAATGCGGCGTCTTGTCTGGAGTGACATCCAAAAATACTATTTTATTTTTTGGTTTTTCTTCGACATGGGCTCCAAAATCATTCGAAATGGATAAAGTTGTTGGATACAAATTTTTGTTACTAATGTAATAAGACATTATTTATACAATTTATATGTACCGTAGGGCAATTCGTTAAAGTAGACCCGAACGAATTCAATTGCGAGGTAAGAATGGGAAAAAGATTTTTAGTTTTGTAAGAGGTTGGCGCGAAGTAATATTTCAAAACCTGACAAGATGATTATAAGCGTAGCCAGAGTGCCTTGACGCCTTTCGTTAATTTTTCAGTCGTTCTTCACCTTCGAATAGCCTTGGGAGACCTTAACAAGGTTGCACGCTTTTGTTTGGCTTCAAAGTTTTATTTGTTACGTGTGTCTCGACTCTCGATGACGAAGTACTATCTTTTTTTAATTTTAAAGGCTTTCCTTGACTGTAATACACTCAATTTGATGGCTAAGTAATGACAAGATTATACGTTGTGTGAAAAAAATCGATAAGTATAGGTATTAATTTGGCATTCGGAACTTCCTTTACTGTTAAGGCTACACTGCTGTGGAATTCCTTGCCCGGTGACATCATTAAAGCTCCCGAGTCCGTAATAAAATTTTTTTTAAAAGACTTGATCGAGAACGCTTTTGAAAACATCATTGAAATTCGTTAAACATGGTTATATTTGTATATTTATGGATGTATGCTATATGCGTAGTAGACTAGTAGACGGTGCATGCTCCGATTACAAGTCATTTAACGCTGGTGTTCCACAGGGTTGCGTCACCAGCGCTGTTTCTTCTGCATAATGCCAATGTTACATACCGGTAACATTCATTGCAATGCGTTTGACAGAACTGATGATGCTTTATACACAGGCCGTGCCAAAATTTTTCGGGAAAACGTCGCCGAGTACCGGAACAAATTCGTGTCTGAAGTCGAGAGTTTATTGAACAAAGTCTTGGGCTGGGGGCAATTAAATCTAGTCCAGCTTATCCCCAAAAGACACAAGTTTACACGGTTACCGCTAAAAAGTACCCCTTCGTCGTATTTTAGCCAGTATCGGAATCCTCGGCATCGACATATCGAGTGACATGCAGTTTCGTGGTCACTTGGAACAGAAGGCCAAATTGGCAGAAAAGCTGAGCGGGACAGTATTTCATGTCGGCACACCGCCTGCAACATTATAAGGCGCAGGTTCGGCCGCACATGGAATACTGTTTCCATCTCTAGGCTGGAGCCCCTCTGTGCCAGCTCATTCGGCGGCGACCGAGCTCTTTCCGATCGGCTTGATTCACTGCGAAGAGATATTGCATTTCTTTGCGTATTTAATTGCATTTACCATGGGGAGTGCTCTGAGAAATTGTTTGGACTAATTCCAGCCGCACAATTTCACCATCGCACTTCGCGACACATCTTGCGATACCATCTCGATGACTGGCGGTCCACCACTGTGAGATTTAAAAGAAGTTTTCTTCCTCGCGCAAGTTCCTTGTGGAACCGACTGCCACCAGAGATTTTTTCGGACATATACTTTTTAGGGACCTTTAAGAAAAAAGCCTACTCCTTTTTAAAAAGCCGGCAACGCATTTGCAACTCCCTTGATGTTGCAGGCAGCATGGATAGCTGAAGTCACCGAGCCGAATGGTCATTTGCCCCCCCTCCTATAAAAACAATATTTTGACATAAGTATAAAGTTTGGCTACTCTTTGAAAAATAATCCTATGTATGTATGTATGTATTCGTATGCGACTAGCTGAGAATGTCAACTAACATTGGGTCCACCCTTTGTTACCTTATAATGGTGAACGCAATAAAGGTTTTAAAGTTATGAAATAAATAAATAAAGTAAAAATAATTTTATTGATAGTAATATCTTTACAATAGACTTATTGATTTTATTTTATTGGAGGATTACTAACAGAGTTTCCACTAATGAATAAATATTTACTATATTTTATAGTACATAGATAATGGGCAATATATAGCTATAGCATATTATATACATGTACATTGTATTTTCATAGGCAAGAACGACATTATACAAATCCGTATGTATAAAAATGTAAATGTTCATTTTATCAAAATATTATAACTTCAAAAGTTCTTCACCCTTCGCTTTTCGCTTTGAAATTTTGACATAAAGTTGCAGTTGAATACGCGAGTGTTTTTATATTCTTTACTTTTTTTAACCTATTAACTTTTTGGAAAATTTCTTGAGCCACAGCAATGCGTAACAGAACATAACAAAAAATAAAATAAAGATACAGGTAATACTGGGTAACATTAAAGAGATTAGAAGTGTCAGAGAGTTTAACAGCAGTCTTCGATATTCCTTTCAAATTTGGAGAAAGAGTCATTAAATATGTCATGGCTATAGTTTTATATCCGAATTTATAATGTAGACAGGTCAGTCGTGGTACAACCGAGTGTTTACTTAAATTTAAAGCGATAGTTTATAAAGTACGCGGATGTCGAGTAACTCTACTAGGTTAGACGTAAGAGAGAATTTAATAAGAAGGGGTGGGCAGCCTATTTCGCAACCTCTCTTTTTTAAACTGTTTAATTTTACCTTCTACTAGGTGTTAGAATTTATTTTCTGCCTAGGAGTCCACGCGAGTAGGTGCCACCCTATTACCAATTTGTGCTGCCTAACAGCAGTGGTTGCACTGGTGTGTTTCGGTCTGAAGGGTATTGTTACGCGCCATATTTAATGCCACTAGCGCCATCTAGTATCGTGTAGCAGAACTAGGAGAGCTTTCAGGAAAATGCCATGTTAGAACTTTCCCACTAGCGCCGTCTAGTATCGAGTGGCAGAACTAGGAGAGCTTTCTAGAAAATTCCTAGCTCGAACTTTCAACATTCTACTCGAACATTATAGATGTTTCTGTGGAAGAGGCCCTATATAAAGACGTTACGGACCGCGACTGGAGCAGTATTGAATTGGCGATCAAGCGAAGACTTCGAAGCGAAATAAAGTGAACTAAAGTGTTAAGTGTAATTAATTATTAGTGTGTTTTAAATTTTAATTGGTGTTCGGTAATTAAAGTGTCAATTTTGGTAATTCAATCGGCAGTTT
>DWHP01000914.1:0-17559 GCA_018247895.1 Parnassius honrathi
ATGTTTCTACAAAAAAATGTGTATAATAGTATATTCGTCCTATATTTAAGTTCCCACAGTAATGTCGTATCTGAACATATTAATTTAATATTCTATATTACATGACACGAGATGGCGTCTTAGGAATAATTTGTTTTATTATTAATCTATAATACTTTTTATTGATTAAGTATCATATTAACAGAAGAAAAAAAAGAAAATACCTTGGTTTTTGCTGACATTTCTTGAATTATTTGTGCAATATCTAAGTACACACGACGGCATATTTTTATAAAGAGATTTATTTTAAATCAACACAACACGTGACAACTCTACAAACGCCTAGCGAGTGATTGATTAATGAATGCAGTGTCGCCTCTAGTACGTAGTACATAATAGCTCAATGCATAATTCTTTCTATTTATTATACTAAGTCTTTATCTGTGATATTGGCGTTTTGTTGAACTGATAATTTTGAACTATAATAGCTACGATTTGACTTGGAATTCTAAATTCAAAAAATTTTACATTTATGACGTGTCAGCGTTTTGGCGGGAACTTGACTGGCGGCGGATTGTTCTTCCTGTATTATTGTTCAAATACTGGTTTCAAAAAGATTTTGACACCTAAGTACGTAAAAGTGATGCGACTTTGCGTACTAGGTGTCTGTGCATGTGACCTATTATTGGAAACGACTACACAAGTGCTCTGATGTTGATAAAACATCAAGTTATTTTGTTTGCTTAACGCCTTAAGAACTTTTTTTATAGTATTGGGTGAAAAACGAGCACGAAGTCCACCTGATGGTATGTGGATGCTGTAGCCCATAGAAATCCACATTTATCCTCAATTAAGAATCAAAATGCAAATTTAATGCCTCGATTCCAGTGAAAAATGTCTCCTGTTCTCTACACCCACCATACGAAACACAGCAGCATTGCTGCGCTATCACGCGCTAACGCGATGCTACTTCACGCTGGTATTCTGTGACAGCGTGGTCCTGCACCAGTCGAGCCGACCCATTCGTGCTACAGCGTAGCTCTACCACGTGAAAACTTGAGATATTGTTGTCACGACTCTTTACTTAGCTAAGCTGTCTCCGAAATTGCCAAAAAATGTAACAACGTGGTGCATCAGTATATTGTGCAACTTCACAATATGCTGATGATTTTTATACAAAATATTCAAATGAATACTTTGTTATTACCTATTTGACCCTGGCAAAATTACAAGCGTACGTATCCATGATCGAAGAAAGACGTGTTATTCCTTTTCTTTAAATCAGTTATCCATATTTTTTTATGGTTTTTTTTTTGTAGGCTTAAATATAATTTATAACAGACTTTAAGAAAATTCATGTTATTTTTGATTAGATTTCCGACGTGTAAACAATGTGTCTCGATTCTCGAACGGCACGCAGT
Organism: Parnassius honrathi; assembly: GCA_018247895.1. Taxonomy (NCBI): domain Eukaryota; kingdom Metazoa; phylum Arthropoda; class Insecta; order Lepidoptera; family Papilionidae; genus Parnassius; species Parnassius honrathi. Next base: position 1,401 of record DWHP01000914.1, read on the forward strand.
AGAAGAGATATAGTAAATGACGTAGATATGGATACCTACCAACCTCCACGGACTTATAATATTATGTTATTGGTTCAATCGCTTTCTTTCCAAAAACGTTGACCTTAGATCCTTTACTTATGAAATTAAGTTTTGTATGGTAAAATTGAAATAAACAGAAATTACAAAAAAAATTGATTGACCCTGCAGGACTTCCCGCTAATTTCAAATGCAAAGTGTTCCAAGTTTTACCAAATTATGACAATGAATATGAAATATCGGAGTAATAAAAAATAAATTTTTCAAAATTTTTGTTAACGATATCTCACGAACGAATCCACCGATTTTGACCGGACTGGTGGCGATCGACGTGGTTTTTCAAGGTTAAAAGCTGATTAGTTTTTGGAATCGATCGGTAAAGCCGTTTAAAGTTATTCCAAAAAACTGTTTTGCAAAATTTCTAACACACATACATACATACATACATACAGACACCATCGAAAAATTGTCAGGGTGGCTTCCTGTGACCTCAAAACGTCAAGATTTGATGAAAACTCATTTTTCGAAAAATGGGTTGGATAAAAACAATAACTTCCCGATTTTTTTTAATTTTTAATTTTCTTAGCGGGAAGTTAAAAAAACTTAGGTAGGTAACTACTGCTGACTATTATTGACAACAATATGATTTAAGAGAAGCAAACCACTGATTTTTTTTAAAATAAAACTGAAGTAGGTACAACAGTACAAAGGAACTTATTGTCCAGTATCCACCTGATGGTAAGTGGCTGCTGTAATCCGTGGGCACCGGAATATAACGAATAAACTGGAATCACTCACAGCCTGTAATTATACCGTGTTTCTTCAAGCGCCCACCACACCGGAATTCGGCCCTGCACTGCTTGTCGGCAGAAACATGGTGGTTGCTATCCAGACGGATTCTACCACACCACCACCACCAGTTTAAGGTTTTTCAATTTAGTTCTATACACGAGATGATTGCTTGATATAGTTACATTTAATAATACACAGCTATTTGTTTTTTGGATCTGTTTGTATGTAATGTTGTGCTATTTCGGTGTTCGCTGTTCGTTATTTGCTAGCCTTGTTTTTACATAAGCGTCAACAATCGGGAAGGCTTCTTTAGTATTTGTGTTTAGGTACATTTACGAAACTGTCGGCCATAATTATACAAATCGACTTCTATTTAAAAACTACTTGAAGATATCTCTCCTAACGCTAAATAACAATAGAAATAGACAGGCGTAGTGATAATCAATATTTAGATATAGTGTAATTTAAGTAAGTGATAATCAACTATAATTGTAACCAACAATTATTTAGATATGCTGCGAAAAAGATCGGGAGCGGAGAGCAACCATTCCCATCCGGAGCCAGAATTCAAACCTGATAAGTGATAACTGCGTTCTAGGGTCACTGGTATGGAAGTTATCCGTCACCTGCACCTAAGTGTATTTAAGATCTCGAGGAGACGCAGGCGTTGTTCCCACGCACAAGATAAGAATTAAAAAATAGAATAATTTTTAATTCAAGATATATTACATGAACACTTATATAAATGGAGTGCACCAGCTTAATCCCTTAAACTATCCCCACTCGCACCAACTTCAGATTTCGAAAGTTGCCACCGTAGTCGGAAGCGGACACCAACAATATAATTTGTCATCAGTTTTTTAGAGTTTGCCGCGATTTACTTTATCGCCGAAGAGCCACAAAGACCACAGACATAAGGCGGTAAAACCAAAAGGACCCTAGCAAAATATTCGTAATACCTTTAAGAGGCATGCCAAAAGATTTATGGTGGCCACGCCAGTTAAACAGATCATTCCAACTGCTCAGTTCGTACTAAGACTGTTGATATTTTTTAAAATATCGGATTTTCGATATATGGATAAATAAACTTTATGTAAAACTCCGATATTAATATATTTATAACGATCGATATATCGAAAATCCACTATTTTAAAAAATATCAACAGTTTTAGTTTGAACTGATCAGTTGGACTGACCATGTGTGGCGTCCATTTAGGTACTCTTTATTTGTTTGACACCGGCGTATGTTAATTACATCACACATAAAAGATGGATATTTAGCAATGAAAGTGGAACGCTTACGTTTCAAATGTTTTATTCAAAAAATGCTATTTTGTGAGAATCTGACGGGATTTCGCTCGAAACAATGGAGTTCAGTCGATGCGATTCTTGCGCTATGATTTACTGTGGCTATAAAAAAAAAGGTTTATACTTATTGTTGTGAACACCAAAGGTCGAACTTTGGTTGAGTCTTGATTACGAGCAACAGTTTTAGTTTGTGAGCTGAATTAAAAAGAGGACGGTGAAATAGCGTTGTGAAGATAGACCGTGGTCGGTAACCGGTTAGGTCAAGAAAAAGTTTTAGTAGACGAAAACTAACTCTAAAAATCTAACGAATTACGTACAAATAGCTATTAAACTTCAGCGAGGAACAAACATTAGATCAACAATTATGCAAACCATCATTCGCGACCGACTATTTTTCTCTGTAAACCAATTTTTGGAGATATAACCTACTACTTATGAGCAAAAAGACGTCGGGTGGATCTGGCCAACTCGTGGGTAAGAAATTCGAACCTGGCGAGAAAACAACGTTTAGAACATTTTACTTATTTGCGATGAAACATGTCTATGTAGGTAGGTAACTATGATTCCGAAAAAAGTGACATTCGACTGCATAGCGCTTTGAAGATAGTCAATTCCAGCAAAATGTCTTCATGCGCGAACAAATTAGTCAAACGAGATAGAGTAGAGGCAGGTTTATACTCGAAAGCAACCCCTGTCGAGTCCGACTAGCCACTAGTCCAATACAAATATTACAATTAAACCGCCACCCATACATACATCAACATGTGACGAACAAAAAACCAACCCGATCTATCTATCAAACGTGTCGAAACGCAAGCTGCGTCTATTTATCGCGTCATATCTTTCTCCCTGTAACGCCGCCAGAATAAAATAAATAAACGTGCGCGCCGCGCCCGGATCCAGCGACCCTTCGCATCGCACGTAATCCAAAATGTCCGTTTATTTTTCTATGTGTGAGACGCGCGGCAAAAAACAAAGCAGTGATCGAACGCGGCAGTCGGCAGAGCGAGCAAGCACACGCAGCAACTGCTCTGCCGCGGGCGGGGCGCTCGCTGCCCCGCCGCCATTGGTCGCGCACTTGCATCGCCTGCCGCCCGCAGCGGGCTATCCAATCCACAGCGCCGTTCTCGCGCTCGCACCGCTCCCCGCAAGCCCCAAAATACCGACCTTTCACGAATGTCCAACCGATTCGGTACGACCGAAAATGCCTTAGTTACTTCTCGCGCGTTCTGTTGGTTAGACGTTTGCGCGGCGAGTTTTCGTAACAATTTAAAAACCGGTCTCCGTTCACCCCGGACTTGCTAATATAAGCCAAAGTGAATTTTGTACCAGTCTACGGAATTTAACGGATCATCTGGCAAATACAGGTATTTACCTTGGAAGTTTTCTAATATAATCTTCAAAGTAATATGCTCTTTCACAATAAAGTGTTAGATAATCAGGTTTCACTGAAAGTAACGCTACAATATTGCTTATTTTACGCCGTATTAATCAAACGTAAGAGCGGTGTCCTCGTAATCAACGTAGGCCGGGCGGTGTGGCAACGTCGCGTGTAAATAATAGGGTAGGCGCTCGGTCTTTCTCTCGCAGCTGGCGCAAAGCGGCAACGGCGCACTCGCGGCAACCGGGCTCCTACACCGCATTGCATCGTGGGGAATCGCCCGCCGATTCGAGCGAGACGCATTCATTTCATTGTCGAGCCAACACAATATACCTACTAATATATGCGCTAAGCAATTCAATGACGAAGTCGCTTGCAATTTATTAATTATACTTCTATATTTAATAGCATACTATCTTATATTAATTAATGATACGGTTAGTTTCTGTTTATTTAGTTTTATTTATATAAAAATATTTTGTATACAATTTCATTAACAGATCGTATAATACAGTCCGTTAATAAAACTACATGTAATATTATAGAAAATATGTCATAATATATAAAATATGCGAAAAATGAACTGAAAATATCCAATGGTCCGTAATGTGATGAACTTGTTTACAGATATCGAGCGGTTGTTTTTAAACACATAGCGCACTCTGTCGGTGAACAACGGAGAGAACGTTGTGCGACGAGCGGGGCGGGGGCTTCCTCCCCCTGCTTCAGTTTGGCTGCGACAAGGTAGTGTGTGGACGTGTCGCTGTTAGCTGTGATAAAACGATCGTTCGCGCGGCAACTTTGAACAGTGACAGTGTACAAGGAGTGTATTGTGATAGAAATGTGTGTCGGATTGCGGTGCACTACAAATTGGATGCAGTGATCGGATCACATTAATTGGATTGCAGTGTCTTTAGATTTGGTTATTGGTTTTCCATTTTCCCGCCTACCAAACTGGGGATGCATAAGATGGAGCTCGGCGACAGCGTGTACGCCGCCGAACGTATCATGAAGAAGAGGATTAGAAAGGTTTGTCTTTTTCGAAAGCGAATGCCGCAGTGAATTCAGTGCTTGCGAAACTAAAGAGATCACATATCAGCGTATGATATTATATTCGGTACGCTTTATTGTAAACCGCTTGTAGCGCAATAAACGGTAGTTTGCATTGCTTGCACCGTAAACCAAAACACGCTTGAATAACGCTTTGTTGATAAAATGCACAGTACACAGTACATGGCATTTTAATTTAGATTTTGTGCATTAATCCGAGCATTGTGAGTTGTGACACCGGCAGCAGCTGTTCGGAAATTATCGCAAGGGTTTTTAGGCTCCTTTTCACGCATGCTTTCGTCTCTTATTATTACCAAGGCTCCCCCTAACGCCGGCTTATGTTCAAGAACTGAGAGCCACAGTGAGAAACTCGATGCTTCTTTTTAAATGATGCCCTTCTTGAGATCACGTTGAATCTTTGACTGTAAACAAGTTTCGGGCATTGAAGTATTGCGAGGGTAAACCTTGTCATTGTAGTGTTATTTTTCTTTTGCATTTTTGTTGAATTGTTCCGTTATGAGATGAAATCATTGTGATAAAGATATGTTGTTGGTGCTGGATTTGTAGATTCTTCTTTTGTAATTTAAATGAAAGAAAAATGATAACTCATATTACGCGTACGCGTACTAGTTATGACTCTATTTTAGTTACTTATCTTAAAAGGATATGAGCTGAGGATGCTACGTTTCTTTAGCGACGATTCATCGTTGGTACACCCCACTCTTATGTTGGATACATGTTACCTGTATCACGTTATACTAAGTTTGGTTAGTTTGTGAATTAACTTGTTATATTTAAACAATCAGCAGCCGTAAGTCGCAGGGCGTATTCGTATCATTACAATAATGTTTCCCACTTATTAGGTAAGGTAAGCAACGCCCTCGTCAATTTCTTAGAGGTATATCTTGTAAATGCTACAGATGTGAATCGTATTTTTTTATATTGATAATCATATTCATTAAGTTTGCATGTTCATATTAGCAGCCTTAAATCACCTGCTAGACAAAAGACCTTTTCAAGAACAGCTGACACTCATCATGTCGTGAATCGTGATATGCCCATGCTCAACGAATATAATAGCTAAGGGTGCAGTGCTGATATACTAGAAGTGATATACCTCTATTATTTTAAATTTGGTTACCTCCGTAAAACTTTTACCGAACCGAGTATTCGGCAGGATCACCTTGGTACCCTACCAATTTATGTCGAAAGTTGTTACCGTAAACCGCGCGGGATTAGCGCCGGACCCTGCCCCTCGCTCCCCCGCCACACGTGACATTATTGCATCATGTACTGAGCAAATTGCCGGCACATGCTTATGTTTTGACTATTTTATATGTTGTTATTCTTAGTGAAAATTAATAATTATATGATAAAAATGAGTGGCATGAGATCTACTATTTGGGCTTTAGAGAAACTGACGACCAAAGTAAAGAAAAATGTACTAATGTTATTTAATGTTTCTTTCTTTGTTGGATTCCAAAAACATTTTATCAGGCTTTCTATTGCTATAATTGGAAATAAATCTACAGTGCCTCAAAAACATAACGATATACTTACAAGTAGATCTAACCCATAAGTAAAATATACTTTCAACAGTAAAATTATGAAAGACACGGCATTACTCAATTCGCACCTTTCAATACACTGAACACTTTGGGTACCACTTAATGGTAATTTAACAAAAATAAAAACATAAGCCCTGCCCATAAGTTCAGTTAGTATGCAAAGTTTCATGATCTAATTTAAAGTATTTTACGAATACCAGCGGTTTATTGTTCAGTTTGGAGGTAACTTTGGATTTTTTTTTCTATCGAGAAAATTTATTATACCTATATTATTTACATTAATCCTCAACTTCACCATATATTTATTTCAAAATTAATGCTGCAATATTTTCAACATAACGGAGTATCTTGCTAAGCCATTTGAGGTAGTATTTTTAATATTTCCCCTTAACGAATTTTCGGTGATTTAACCGAATATTTGAGTATGAAACGATTTTTCGGCCCATCACTATTATTCAAATTTTTGTTGTTACTTCTTATTTCTCACAATTGTTTCAAAACTATTTTGTCTCCTTATAGGTATGTATTAAAATTTAATTCGCAAGAGAAATAGTTTTACAAGTACGGTGCCAAAATTTAACGCAGACACTCCTAATCTCTACATAGGTATATAATATACGTTACTACATTTTATAAGTAAGCAGTCGAAATAGACATACTTTTTTCTTTAAACTTTTGTAAGTAGTTTGAACAACAATATTTATTCGATATTAATATAAAATTCAAGCATGTAAAAATTAAACAAGTTAGCCTAATGTTCGATTTTTGGATTACATTCTTGGCCTTATCCCTAAGCATTACTATGACAATCTGTAGCCTTAGTTCCAATAAATTTTCTAGCGCCCGTGTCAAATTTAGGAAACTACTTAATGACGTCCCGAGCGTAATTTTAAAATCTATCTTATTTCTAGGACATTAAAGTCCGCTTTTCTCTGTCTTTTACCTTGCCTTGTTTTGCGGAGACTTGACCTAGCAAATGAAATGCAGTCTGTATACTAATTTGAACCATCAAGGTATGTATTTAAAGTCGATATTGTATTTGAACACCGAGTCTGCGGGTAACTCCTACAGAGAGCTGCGGCCCTGGTAACTCAGAGCAAACGCGCCAGTATTCGGGCTTCGACCGAACACATGGCGAGCGCGCATGCGCCCCACTATATCAGCCGACCAATCAGGGACGAGCAGTTTTAGAAACAGGACGAAAATATGTTACAGTATTTATTGTTATAAATTTGTCCTAAAACTGTTAATAGAAGTTTTAATTTAATTTCAAAATATCAATAGTGTGATTCCTACAAATGTTTTTATCTTGTCTTAATCTTTTTAAACATGTTTGAATGAGCATTGGTACTTGGTAGCTTGTTTCACATCGGAAACTAAAATAACGTAGTAATTCAGGAGTCTTCAGTTAGATGGCGCTATTGTTAATTTGTTTATGTTAATAAATATGTCTTGCTTTCATTTTACGAATTTACCAATATACTTTTACTCTTTCAGAATATATTTTTTATAGAATAAGGGCGACAAATGAGCACACTGTCAACCAGATGGTTAGTGGATGTGGCCAATAAACAACATCTACATCTATCCTCAACCATGAGGACTAATATGGATTGCCTCGTTTCCAGTATTAAGAGTCCATCAGTTCTCCATACGAAACACGACAGCATTAAGCTGCAATTTTACGCTGGTATTCTGTGAGGGTGTAGACCTTCCCTGGTCGAGCCGACTCATTCTTGCTACAACCATAATATTACCAACGAATTAGATATCAATAAAAGAAGAAATTTTTATATCGGAGATTAAAAATGTAGGTCTCGGAAGGAATACGAAAGTACAAATTTTTCTATAAATAATGGCATGACAATGCGTATCTGTAATTTTATCCGTCCTTGTGGCAGAAGGGTATAAAAAAGGACGTCAAAGAATAAAAGCATGCATAGAGTTGTCTTAGTTTTAATGAAATATTTAAAATACTTTAATCAGTTACATTTGAAACTAATACTACCTCTGTCGATTAAACGTGATAAATCCTTACATTTGGTCAAGAAAAGGGTTAATTGAACTTATTTGTCTCTAAGCTTCTTCCTTCTTCTTTTATTGCTGAAAATCTTTCGTTACATAAGTTGATAATATTTTATTTTTATAGTTCACTCTACCCGTTAATCTTAATCCCTGTATATGTATTTAATTCCTTTTTGTTATGTGTAGCACTAAGCCCGCTGTTAATCTTACCTGAGATCACAAAATACTGTAATAACATATCTATTGTTATCCAAATTACCTTTTTCGTTAACACTAGTTACAATTAACATAGTTGGTAGTTTTGTGAAGAGAAAAATATAGAGGTAGAAAATTACATATAAACTTAAACTCTTTAATATAACATAATATGTGTACCTACTGTCAAAATTAATTTAACAACCTTTTACGGGTCAAAAGGGGAAAAACCCGTTCGTTTCATTGCAACTTATTAAGGGGATATAGTAAGTCACCTCAAATTCTAATTTCACCCCCACTTCCACGCGCGTCGTATGCTGTGTAACGTGTTTGTAATCATTCATACTGTACGTAGATAGGTCGTTAGATACTTATTTCATTAGGTTTATCATATTTATGCCTGTTTCTTAACGCCAACCCAGTCGCTTCTTATTTTTATTACGGTTATTTCCCATTTTAATTTTACGTCGTCCTGTTGCGTAATGTGTATTCTGATCGTAAGCCTGCACAGATATCCAAAATTTCTTTATCGCTCAAAAAATGTATAGGAATTCTAGCAAATGTTGACGCTAGAGAAAGCTGTAGACCATATTTTATACAATACAAAATATTAACAGTTTCATTTTTATACATATTAGTATCACGTAAATTAGAAAGTAAATATATAGATATATTTCAAAAAGTTGGTAAATATAATATACAACTTAGGAAGAGAAATAAATTAATATTGCCTAAAACCACTTTATCTCTATACAGTTCTCGACCATATTCCATGGCAGTAAACTATATAATACATTACCCAATGATATAATGGAGACGTAAGATTATAAGAAATTTGTGATAGCACTAAATAGCTTTTTGCTTAATATTATGTAAAATTGAGAAAATAAATAAAGTAATATAACGTACACTAAATACTATGAATATAGTACCTGCCATTATAGTATTAGAATTAAGTTTTTAGAGCTAGCTAGATTTATTTCATATTTTTATACCTTTGCGCGGTGCATGTGCTGTAATATATCGCAAAAAACTACATGTAAATGCAATGAATTAATAAATAGAACGTCTAGCTTTTGGATAAGTAAATTCTACTTTACGATTTTTGTGTTTTCGAAGCTTATCACAAATAATTCAACATTATCTTCAATATTACAGGCCACATAGACCATATTATATTTCTGTCAAAGTCAAAAATAAAATAAACTCGTATAGTAATCACATTATTATGGGATCTTGTTCACTTGATTATATATATCGTGTGTAAAGATCCAAACCTTACCTTCTTAATAACGCCATGTGAAACATTTTGAATGCACTGGTAATTCATTTGCCACCCGCGGACTTATTGGTCGTGGTGACATCCTTTGCGGCAAGGCATCTTTTCTCTTTTAATGTTGCCTGCTTTTGTTTCATTAAATCGACATGAATTGATTACGTAAATAATCTATATGGATTTAAAGTAAAGGCAAAATTGATTAAATGTAGAGAAATTTGTCCGAGAAAGCATACTAACAGGGAAGCACTAGGTGAATTGTTATGTGGGAGTTAGTTCTACATATAAAGTCATAGAAAAGGAACATCATTTAAAATTGTCACATAAACAATTATTAATAATAAATATTATATTCTCACTACCATCGTTCATAAAAAGTATTCACTTTCACTTAGTTAGTACAAGGTGCCATCCCAAGCCCTATGCATCTTTTTATCCATAAACACGTCTTCCTTATATTAATGTCCTTTTGTCACGGCAACCACCAATTGGACGTGCTGATAATTTACTGCGACCAGGCGACATTAATACCACGCTAAGGGTAAAGTGATGAAGGGCCATTTAATAATCAACCCGAGAGCGTGCTGCGACATTATTTCTAACTTTATTGGTTTTTTATGAATGTTACGCTTTAATTAGAGTGATTTTTGTTTGTTTCTATTAATTATGCTTAACTAAGGAACATTAAATTATTTTATGAGCCCTCAATCGTTTAGACATTATATCTCTACATTAATTAACTTAACAAGTATAAAACTAGGAAGATGTAATAATTTAGAAAGTATTTATTTAAGATTTGAAAGTTTTTACTACGAAGTTTTTATATAAATATTATATACAGAAAATGTAATGAAATAAAATGAAATATTTATTTGCGTTTGGTTAAGGTACACTGAAGATGGTCATATTAATTAAATATCCGCTTAATCAGCCATTATTAATGGCATGCAAATCTTACAACCATAAAATAACGAAATAATAATATTTATGAGTAAAAGGTCTAAAATAATAAATTGTCAACAATTAATCAATAAATAGGTAAAAGGTACTTAATAAAAATTTCACTATCACTATTTGCTATTACGTATCGGAGTTCAAATATTCTTCTAAATTGTAAAAAGCCTTTTCACTGAGCCAGTTGTATAATTCTCTTTTAAATTTAATGAAAGATAGGTCTTGAATTACTTGTGATATCTTATTATATACCGTCATACACATCCAATAGCAATTTTTTTGGAATCTCGCACTCTTGGGAATTATAGTGGAAACCAACCTATTTCTATTTCTAGTGCCTCGTTTGTAAAAGTCTTTGACTTGTGTGAAATAATTCATATTGTTTTCTACAAATTTTGCCGCTTCAAAAATATATAGACAAGGAAGTGTCAAAATCTTCATAGATTTAAACAAAGGCTGACATGGCTCGTTATTCACAGCACCACATATAGCTCTGACACACTTTTTTTGTGTAATGAACGCCTTTTTTATGTCCGTGCTATTACCCCATATAATCAGACCGTATCGCAGGACTGATTCAACGTAAGGAAAGTACGCAGTAAGGGCAGTTCTCTTTCCTGCTATTTTTGTTAATATATAAATTGCAAACACGAAACGATTAATTTTATTGCACACTTTTTCGACTTGTTGTTTCCAATTTAATTTTTGATCAATTTCTATACCCAAGAATTTCTTTGTTACTGTATTTTTAAGTATTTGTCCTTCATAATTTATTTTAAATGTCAAATTTTGTATATTATTGAAGTTAATTAAATTCGTTTTGTCAATATTAATAATTAAATTATTATTTCTAAGCCAATTAATTATTTGAATTATAATTTAATTAATGTCATTTTTATGGTCATTTAATGTCAATTTGTTATCAGTTGTCACTATAACAGAATATCATCGACGAATAAGATACATCATAGGATCACATCATCATCACATACATTTGGGAGATTATTAATATAGACCAGGAACAGAAGAGGTCCCAGGATACTTCCTTGTGGAACGCCAAACTTATTTTGGCTTAACTCAGATCTGTGGATTTTCGCTACATAGTTAGAGTCAAGTTTTGCGATTTCGACTGATTGCATTCTATTCTGCAAGTATATTTTTATCCAGTTCAATGCAGTGCCTCTAACTTCGCAGTGCTCCAACTTTGCTAGAAGTTGATCATATGAAACAAAATCGAAAGCTTTCGACATATCAAAGAAGAGCGCCGTCGTATATTTTTTGCCGTTTAGTTGTGTAAGGGTCTCTGTATCTCTATTCACTAAGTCATATAGCGCATGTGTAGTGGATTTACTTTTCCGAAATCCATATTGGTTGAGTATATGATATTCATCAAAGAACGATGTTTTTCATGCATAACCTTCTCATACACTTTCGATTATGAGTGGTGTTTTACCCCTTTTACATAAAGGCTTCACCAATGAGTATTTTAATTTGCCTGGAAAAATCCCGGATACCATTGACAGATTTATCAGAAACGCCAAAACAGCACCTAATTGTTTATTACATATCTTGATAACCTTTGTAGATACCTCGTCATAGCCCTCTGAATTTGTATTATTCAGTAATAAAATTATTTTCCTAACATAATATTCGTCAATGGGGGTCAAATAAATAGAGTTATTCAAAATGGCATTAGGAGGTTCACGTATTATGTTATAATAAAATCGTATAAGTAAGTAGTTATCACAAGTAGTATGTAGTAGACGTCACGAGTTTCTCGCACCGTCGCCCGTGTTTATTAGTCATAAACGAATTCGTCGCTACAAGCAGTAAATTAACGTAATGATAAATGTAACTTTTGATGTATCACGCATTTCTTAAGCGAAATGTGTACATGGAAAAACATGAGCGACAAATTGGTGTATTGATTAGTTTGGTGTAAAAGTTGTAAAATAAGGTGCGCTAGAATTTTGATTTTTCTCTATTTAATCTTCTTCTTTATCAACTTGTCAAATTCTGGACATGAACTCTTCGCGTTATATTCGTGTTTAGTAAATCTTTTACATTTAATATCATTTTTTATAGAAACCGATGAATTTTATGCTACAGCCAATAAATGGAAAAATTAATAACTTTTCCATTAAAGTACATGTGTCCTTGATATACTCATTTTATAATAAACACTCGGAGCAATTTTTAGAAGGCAATTGAAACAGTATAGGTATAGGTGCCTTGCGACATTCAGAGATAGGAGCATGAAATGTTCTCAATGTTACATCTAAATATAAGTGGTTTCCGAGAGTATTAGAGAAATATTGTTGTGTAGTTTGTATCCTATATTTCAATGTACTCTTTGACGCTTGATATATTCAACAACGATATCCCTATAACAAAAATTCGATAGTGTTGTAGTTAGTCATTAATTAATTCGTTTATAGCATCAAAACAAAAGCCCACTGCTGCTATATATATGTATATAGCCGGGGGAATGCGGCTGTTTTGTAAACTTTGGTTTCTCTGTATATCTACGAAAATTTAATATATGTTCACAAAAACAAAGGTAGTTATAGTCAAAAAAGTGATATACACTCTGTATACACTAAGAACAAACTCTATCTTGTGACACCAGTTTCTCGACCCCACAGGGTCTGTAATTCGTTCTTGGGCCAATGTATACGCTACAACAAAGTCCCAGAAAATATACAAGGTCTCTCTATTACCAAGTTTAAATATCTAATTAAACAAAAACTTTATAAAAAGGTTTATTGTAATGATTAAGGTTGATAATAACACCTAGGAATGAGGTGGTCGCTTCCAAGCTGTTTCTAAAATAAATTTTGTTAATATTATGTGACCATAGATATTGTAAAATTTATTTAAAAAAAGGTCCGCTGGATTTTTTGCTGGTTCTTCCCAGGACAGAGGTATTTTTTCGAATCAGTGGTAAAGTAAAATATTGACTTTCAGTAAGAATTACTTGTAATGTATATTGAATAAAAAATTATTCTTATCTATTCTCTATGTATATATATATATACATAGAGAGGGATAGAGAGAGAGAGAGAGAGAGAGAGAGAGAGAGAGAGTTGTCCTTAAATATTTGTTATCAAGAAGATGCTGCTAACTACTACTGCTACTGCTCCCATCGCCTGTTTCAAAGCATGTGACAAAGCCTGTACCCGCCGCAGTAAGGACAAGAATCAGAATGTAAATATGTTGTCCCCCCAGAGGACCAAGGTGGAATGTTTCGTTACAGTTTGTAGTGTCTCCGGTACTCTAGTATTTTGGGCTGGTATAGTGTGAGATCATGGTCCTTCTCCCAGTCAAGCCGACATATTCCAACCATAACCTGTAACGTGAATCCATGACACCAATATATAATTACGGCTTTCATGGAATTAACATTAATCTTCTTTTTATTCATTACATCATCATCAAAATTGATTAAAAACCTCTTTTACACCGTGTGCTGTTATGTTTTTGCATTTTTAATTCTGAAGAAACAGTAAAGAACACCTTAAGCAGCAGACTTACGGCACCAAAATCAACAAACCGTCCATAAAATGGTATGAACGTGTTAGTTTAATAAATAAATATTTTGATATTTATTTAAAGTTTTTCTATTTATTTAAAACAAATCTCGAGAAAAAAATATTTTTATAATAGACTCTGCATCGTATCTAATGACAGAAATGCAACATTAATTAATATGAGTCTATAAAAAGAGAATTGTTGTTGTTATATGCTATTTATTTTCGTTAAAAAAAATTAAAAAAGTTTGTTAATCTTCAATTTCCTTCATGGTTTCGGACTTAAAAAAGTAATTTGAAAGGAAGCAACAGGTGTAGAGAGGGATGGTTTACTAACCTATTAAGAGCGAACGTTTTCGTCGGTTTAATTAAAAACGATTTATCTTGGTTTATTTCGAGTATACAAATTCTAAATCATTTTATTTTTAAAATGAAAGTAAATTAATAGTAAAATGAAATGATTGTAAGCATATATAAATGTCCGTTATTTATAAGCATAGACCTTACCTCAATATTAAACAAGTAGTTGAACGTGTATTGAGGTCGTCGCGCCGCTCAGAACGATTTGACAACTAGCATTCGTTCTAAATAATCATATTGTAAGGGGTTGCAGTAAAATAAAATAAAATGTTACACCTCGAACGAGAAGTGAAAAGGCTTTGTTATCGCCTTGGCAAGATCAGGCTACTCGTTCTACTTAAACCCAGTTTATAATTTTATTTCTGCGACGTAAGAAAAAAATTTCGTTAAGCAAACGTTGTATTTAGGCTAATATACCATCGTGAGGAATATGTGGACATTTTCTTTTAATATCAAACTCATAAGAACCATACACAATGCCTGATTGACAGACATGGTTCTGGTGGCCGACCGATGTTTTTTTTATAGGATAAAGATGAAAAACGAGCACACAGTCCACCTGTTGGCAAGTGGTTGCTTGTGACCTATAGATATCTACATCTATCCTCGAATACGAATCCCTTACAAGTGACTTTCATTTAGTATTTTTTATAATCCATATTGAAAAAAAAAGTTTCTGTTTCTAATGCAGATGCGTGGTCCCCCGTGAGGACTAAGAAAAAATTCTTCGTTTCAATAAAAATGGTCGCCGGTTCTCCGCACTCACCATGAGAAACACAGCAGCGTTAAGCTGCTATATTACGCTGGTATTCTATGAGAGCGTGATCCTTCCCCTGTCGAGGCGAGCCATTTGTGCTACAAAATATACTACTAGTATAGTTGCAGCATGGCTCTATCACGTTTAAAAAAGGAAGAAAATAAAAGAAAAAAGTGGAAGAATTCATCCAAAAAGGCTAAAAATACTTCTCAGGTTATAATGAGGTGCAGCTTGACCAGTGAGAGAGTATTTTCTTCTTACACACACCAGCTTGCGTTGTGAGAATCGGCATAAATCATATCATAATCTCACATTAAACAAAAAACTAAATTATTATCTGTAAATTATTATCTTGTAAATATAAAAATACAATCTTGGTCGACCTAAACTATGCTTGGAAGTCACTGATCTATATATATACAAGTACGCTTGGTAGTAGTGATCGTAGTAACATCAGTGATACATCATAATTTAAAAATATTGTAGCTTGTTTCAGGGAAGACCATTTTTCGTAATATTTATTCGTGAAATGCGACCATTTTAGCACATAATTACTAAAACGATCACTTATTACTAAAATGAAATCTCTTAAATGTGTTTAAACGACCGGTAAGCTTTTATTTATTTATCGTATTCATTTCTTATGCTGTATTGTTGTGTTTTCAATAAAGGAGATTACCACATTTTAATATTCTTAAAAAATGTATACATGTTTTGTTTTTATTTATCATTAAGCTATTACGAATTATAATATACTAGACGACGCCAGCGCTCTGAAGCTTAATGGAAATGTATTAAATATAATACATTGTTAATCCTTTTTTTATTTCTTTATTAATGAGCTAATCACAATGTGAATATGTCGCTCCGTTAATTCATCACCAAAAACAATTACATTAGGTATACTTAAACTTATTACATTATAAAGTTCTCAAATCCGTAATT
>DWHP01000915.1:0-17559 GCA_018247895.1 Parnassius honrathi
GTTGAAAATTATAAAAGTTAATAAAATTTCAACATTTTTTTAAAGATACGAATTAGTCGAAGATGTACAATATAAAATAATAAAAGAAAATATTATGATAGAGGTACAAGGGCTAAGAAATATGTTAGTTGGTAGTTATTCGTAGTTAATTTTTAATATTTAGAATAAAAATTGCCCTCTTTTAAATTACCTCCTAGGCTTCACTTAATTATATGGTATGAGCTATATTGTAAGTAATGATAAACATTTTGCGGGTAAGTATTAAGTTATATTGTCCAAACTTTGTTCCCGCAAGTAATTTTATTGGTATATTATTAAAAACCCTTTGAAAAATGAAAGAAAGGTAAGTACTTTACTCACTTTTAAGTGAAATAGTTATTAAGAAAGAACTATACTACTCACAGACCACACTATTGCTATCAATACAGCCTATCAAAGTCCATTGTTGAACAAAGGCCTCCCCCATGATTGTCTCATAGAGGCGATTTTGGCCATATTTGCCACGCTTTTAGGCGGGTTGGCAACCACAGTTTTTTTTTATTTTTAGCTATTACTTTATACGTGGTAGAGCCACGCTGAAATTATGATTATAGCACGAAAGGGTCGGCTCAACCCGGGAAGGACCACGCTCTCACAGAATACAAGCATAAAGAAGGGGAAGACGGACACACGGCTTACCTGATAGTAAGTGATTACCGGCGATTAATGGTTGAGCCACCTATCAGCCTTTGCTGTTGCACTTATGGGCTTGCTCAAACCGGGGTGGAACCAGGACCTCACAGAAGACCGGCGTGAAATAGAAGCTTTGCTTCTGCATTTCGTCTGCTGAGTGCAGGTGACCGGAGGCCCAATCCCCCCCCCTCTCATCTTAATATGGTAGCGGAGTTTAACTGGAATCAAGGCATTCCATCTTAGTCCTCACGGGTGGCAACTCATCTCCATTTTGATTCGTAATGAAGGGTAGGTGTAGATATTTATGGGCCACAGCAACCACTTACCATCAGGTGGACTGTGTGCTCTTTTAATTCCTAATTCTATCAAAAAATATTATCAGGAATACGTTACAGTCCATATCCTTGTTTGTTTCCCTATTTCACCTCTCATGACACTTACGAGACGATATGAGGTAGTTGATATTCTTAGACCGCGACTACACGGTCGTTTCAAATTAATAGGTTTTAATAGTAATTGAGTTTTATCCATTGTGTTTCAATACTTTAAAGCATAAGTAATATAATTCATGCGTATATATAAATTGTTTTACATACTAATAAGTAAATAGGTACTCGTACAACATCATATTTCATAAATAACGTGTGAACTCCGTTCGGTTCACGATATCATGAATCGTGACTAAAGCTTTTAAGTCCAAGTCGATTTAACTGCGGAGTAATTTAGAACTATGGAAAGCGGTTTCTGGGATATAAAACTAGATATTGGAATGAAATATCGAGAAGGGTTGGTGGTTATGCTTTATGAAATTCATAAGAGAGTATAAAAACACAATAATTACTAAAATTTTACAAATTGTAATTTCAAGTGATTTCTTATAAATTAATATTGTAGCACGAATTAGTCGACTCGACCAGGGTAAATCAACGCTCCCACAGAATTTATACTAAAAATACTTAATAGCATTATCATTTAAAGAAAACTAGTTGCACAGTGAATTACATCAACGAAAAGGCTACCAACTCAGCATAATTCTGCGGCAATAGAGTATTCAGTCAAAGTCACGTCAGCTGACTCGTGAACATCATGGAACTCACCATAATCTATATTGTTTTAACCATCAATAGTATATAACATAGAGTCTCTTTTATTCTTTTCGTTATAAGAGCAATTTAAATAGTCTCTAACGTACGTTTTGACTTGAATATGTCTTTATATTTGCTTCCATAACGAAATGCAAATAAAAAACCAATGATAACATAATTGGGGGATACAGTTTAGTGTTACACCTACATAACTATTTTCTGCATCCTACACGTGCACGTAGTTGAGCCACGCTGCAGCCATATTATGGTAGTGGCACGAGTGATTCAGCTCGATCAAGGAAGGATCATGTTCTCATAGAATACCAGCGTAAAATAGCAGCTTAACACTGCTGTTTCATACGGTGAGTGTAGAAATCTGGATACCCTTTTTCACTGGAAACGAGGCATTCCATCTTATTCATTGGGGGAGACAACGCATCTGCGTTTTGATTCTTAATCGAGGTTAAATATAGATGTCTATGGGCCACAGCATTTACTTACCATCGGATGGGCTGTGTGCTCGTTTGTCACCCCTATTCCACGAAAAAAAACATTTAATTACACCACTTGATAGCAAAAGTATTAAATAATTTGTGTTGGGTGATCACTGTGATGCATCGCGTGCGACGTGGGGAGCGCCGCTATTTTGAGGTTGTTCCGCAGCACGTATTACGTGAACCGTACGGCTGTGTTCACGGCTTAGCCACATGATATTTTTTTAATTCTTACCACTATCATTTTCCTCTAAATCATGAAGGAACCTGTACATAAATCGCACAATGATCTGTACAGTGGTAATAAGTAAAATTTTATCAGCTTTATTGCAAAACGTGGTTTATTGATTAATAGTCTTGGGTTTTAAAATAAATTCTTGTCACGAGAGTACTTTAACTGCAAAAATTCAAAGCTGATTTTAGAAGGAAGGAGGTCCGCGGCCAGCAGTTACATGTAATGAGCAGTAACATATAATGAGTGCAATATTTTTTTATTATAAAAAATGATTGAGAAAAAATTATGCAGCAAATTTATATTGCATAAGTAAATCGCAGAGTCGGCAGAGTACGCTCTAGATTAATTTTTTTGACGAAATTGGTGATAAATTGTAGATTGGCCAAATTAAGAGTACACTTAATCAGCGAGCATGTATGCGAGAGGTGGTCGGTATGGTGCCAAATGGCAGACCTACCTACCTACTCTTCTGTTAGACAGGCGTGAGTTATACGTTATTTAGTTATTGCCTGCTACTGCTGATGATAATTTGGCTTCAACTCAAGGTTTTTTTTTATCTATGATAAAATAAAAACATCCCAGCTCAAACGGCTCAGCAGTGAATTGCAGCGCTAAAGGCCGCGGGTTCGAATTCCGCACGGAGCGAGTTTATATAACCTACAAATAAGTTTTCCTGGTATGGGTATTTGTCTTTGTGAAATTTATGTATATAAACTGCCTCCGCGATTCAAAAGAAATTACTAGTGCGGAGGGAACGTTTTAAAAAAAAAAAAAGAAGTTTTCACTTTAAAATGTTATTGAATTCGCATAACTTAATTCTCTTATTTGTGGTTAAGTAACGTTATGAAAAGTAAAACATTTAACGTGCCAGACATACGGGTGAACACGTAAAAAGAACGTTACGCCCGCCGGTTGCGGACACGGTGCGGGAACGTGACGGAAATACGGCTGATATGAAAATCTGGAGACGAATGCACAGCAGTTCGGTGAGCGTTCCGTATAAATGTTGTTTCTCACGACTGCCCCAGGAAAGGGTTAATGTTTGATGAGAGCATGCGTATACGTATGTCTATTTCTTTATGTGAATGTATGTATGTATTTTTTGTAAAATACACGTACAAACGAGTAGACTATCCACCTGCTGGTAATTTGATGCTGTGACCCATAGACATTTACCCTTAATTAAGAATCTAAATGCAGATGCGTTGTCGCCCCTAAGGACTAAGATGGAATGCCTCGTATACTCACCATAGAAAACTCAGCATCAATAAGCCGGAATTTTACGCTGTTATCCTGTGATACCGTGGTTCCTCCCCGGTCAAGCCGACCTATTCATTCTACAACCATAATATATCTTCAGCGTGGCTCTAAGTTTAGAAAATAATAAACAACACTTACTGATCATGATCTGTTATATTCTGCGTAGATTACTGTGTCATAGTTTTGTAGTTATAGTACTCCCATCTTTACCCCGTTTGACTTGGCAACAATACAAAAAGTCGTTGGATGCAGTTGGCTCAGGACCGTATCTGCAGCCGACTTTAAAAAAGAAGAGGGTTCTATGTTTCTCTGTATGTACTATATACTGTACGTATTATATAAGAAATATATGTACTGTATAAGATTAAATAAAGAGTTAATTCAGGGGTTGTCCTATATAAATTTGGAGAAAACATTACCCAAGGGTATTAAAAGTAAGGAAGTTTTCAATATAATTTCTTAGGCGATATTGAGATTATGTCATTGATTAGTCTACTCAAAAAGCTAAAATAGTAACTTTTATAAAAAGTATAAGCCGACTTCAAAGAACCAAAAAGAATAAAACAATTTCACATTCTGAAGTCTTTAGGCTTTGATTCTTACATACCTATACCATAATGACTTAGCACCCTCTTCAGAATGTGGAATTATTTTATTATTTTTTAATTTTTTTTTTATTAAGAGTTATTCTGTGGTTGTACGTTTGAGAAGGCCACTGTTCAGCACCGGATGACGCGAACACTACACGTTGAATAATACTAGTTTTTACGGATTTTGTCGCGTATATTTAACTTTTTAAATACCCGACGTTTCGAGAGCTTTACAGCACCCATGGTCAAACATCTCGGTCCTCCTCGTAACCATGGGTTAGCAAGAGTGGATTACCTATCATCTGGTTTATTTATTAACAACTTTATCACTTTTACATTTAACGCATTAAATTTTTTAATTATTTTAAATAATAGTTGTTGTGGCTTCGGAACAGTCCCAATAAAATATACTTTTCCGTAGTATTTTCTATCCCCCCGCCTCTCCTATATACGAACTACTCAAGAATAGTGCGCCACGTATTGTCAAGGAAAATAAGAAGCAAGATGGCCGCGTACGCATAAACCGTGTTCGTTATTGCTCGTTAAAAAAATACTAGGTAAATAAAGTAGTAAGACTACCATGCAATTGCTCGTGTCCACATACATTCGAAGTGCAGTGTGGCAGCTGTGTATACACTAGATTATTGCGGCATAAATATATTAGACTTCACCATAACCACGAGGAGTGCTCCAGTTTTGTGAGTATTTTTGCCTTATCTACCCAGTTCTATAGCTATTTTCGTTTACGTTCCCGGTTGGGATCATCGGGTTAGCCAGCCCTTGGTCTGGTTGTTCTCTGGTTCCCAAAAGCACCCACGAAACAATTTGCGAAGCGTTCAAGCCGTAACGATAGCAGCGGCCCGCCCCGGCTTTGCCCGGGTTGAACAATTATACACAGATAAAAATCTATCTTTAGAAGGTAGATATTTTTAGAACCTTTCAAGATGAACAATTTAGCCATACATTACTTTATATATATGTGTGTATGTGTGTATATACACATAATATATCATGTGTCGATCTGGAATGTACCATTCAAATGGTGAAAAATTTTGCAAATCGGTTCAAAGTTTCTGGAGATTACCTTCCACATAAATATGCGGCCAACTCCGATTATAGGCCAAATTAATTTTTCCTAGGCCAAGTCGGTTAATTCGACACGTGTCAAAATGTACAAATTTAGCCCAGGAAAATTTAGTTTGGCCTAAATACTTTAGACTCAACTAGTATGTTCTAGTCTAAACCGGTTTATCCTACGCGTGTCAGGACATGCTAGCTTAGCCCAGGACAGGCTAGCTTAGCCCGTGACAATCTAGTTTGGCCTTCATACTTTAGGTTTAACTAGTTTGGTCTAGGCATAACTGAGTAAATGTCAATGTTTAACAAAAATACTTTTTGTGAAACATTAATATTTTCAATGTGTGATGTGT
The DNA here is from genome assembly GCA_018247895.1 of Parnassius honrathi. Lineage (NCBI taxonomy): Eukaryota > Metazoa > Arthropoda > Insecta > Lepidoptera > Papilionidae > Parnassius > Parnassius honrathi. Next base: position 5,767 of record DWHP01000915.1, read on the forward strand.
TTTTCAAATTGTGTAAGTTTGTATATATACAAACTCACCAAGTTCGTACTGTTCCTTTATAATCTTATTAGTATTAGTAAAGATACTTTTGATAATTCATTACTCCATTTAAAACGTCCTCAGCTGAAGAAATTTCGAATGCTGAACATAGGCCTCTAGGGAAGTAGGCATGGACGTCAGTATATCCATCACCCGATATTATCTCGTTGGTGTACTAGAGGTAAACCGACACAGAATATGGGCATCAACATTATTATGATAACAACTGAAAACTATTTAAAATAACCTGCGGTTGCCAACCAGCCTGCCAAGCGGGGCTGTTATATAGACCTCGTGCAAATATGTGCTTGCCCATGACCTGTATCGGTCTGTAGTTCTTCAAGAGGGCGTTGTCACCTTTCTTGAAGAACAATACCACCGCACTTCTGCTCCACGCCTCCGGAGTAGTGCCACCATGGAGGACGGAATTGAAGAGCTTCTGAATGACCTCAAGTACCGGTGTTCCACCCGCTTTCAGAAGCTCCGCTGTAATTCCATCCTCGCCAGGGGCCCTATTTCTATTATATTCTAATATATTAGTATATATCTATGAAGAGAGCTAATGCTAGGGATTTTTCTGCGTGATAAACTTAGAAATGAGGATATCCGCAGTAGAACCAGAGCAACCGCCATAGCACGACGGATTAGTAAGCTGAAGTGGAAATGGCCCGGTCATATAGCACGAAAAACCGACAGCCGATGGGGAAAAAGTTCTCGAGTGGCAGCCTCGTACCGGTAGGTGTAGTGTAGCGCGACCCCCACTAGATGGAGTGACGACCTGGTAAGACGTGCAGGAAGTCGATGAATGAAGGTGGCTCAGGACCGTTCTTTGTGGGATTTCTTGGGTGAGGCCTATGTTCAACAGTGGACTTGTGTATGGCTCTAATGATGATTATATTGGTTTTCGTTTATTTAATACATTAGGTTATATTTTTTTCTTTCTAGGTGTTGTAAAATGCGACGGACGCAAATGAAACAGAATTTGAACCAAACAAAGATTCTCTCGAAATACTGACTTACATTTGGAAATTAAAAACAATAAATATTTTAGATTATGTAGTATTAAATGAAATTAGAGGAGAGGAAGAAAATGGGAATGCTATATTAACATGATAGTGAGCATTTTCAAAATTAATTAGAACAATCAAATACGAACAAGTTTCCCTCGATAACATTGCTACACTGTCGATGTTGTCGAACATTAACTTCGGTTCAGCAAACTTTATGAAAATGGGAATTCTCTTGTGTATTCCCTTCGAACACCAATTAGAGTAAATTGGACAGACCACGCTCCCACCGAGTTCATATGTCAAAGCGACAGCTTGTAGTAAAAACTAACATTGGTTAACTCGTGTAAATTCGTTTTCGTATTCCGACAGGAACTTAATTTAATAATGTGAATGCCAAGTCAAAGAGAAATAAATTTGAATATTATTCAGGTCTATTTCGAATTAATTCTTTAAAAAAATCTCACAAAGTGTTGTATAAAATGTGATCTTATTATTGGTTTATTAGAACAACTTCTTAGCTCTTTTGATTACGTTTGCCCATAACAGGCCCCTGGCTGGATAAAAGTCTTTTTCAATTAGAAGAATTTTCACCATGTCCTGAACTCTGGCGAATAGCCTACTCACTAAAATACAAAACTTGACCGGCCATTGTAATTTTGTACGGACGTAAAAATTTTTTGAAGTCAATTTTACCATGATGCCGTGTGTTACGAAAACGAAGCGTTTACACATGCAAATATCTGGTACCGCGGTCGTCAATACGTCTGCAAGCTTCCTTGCAGCGAGAGAGGCCCATATCCTACAGTGGACTTTAATGAGCTGATGGTAATGAAGTTCAAGTTTTTATAGGATAGGGTGACAAAAGAGTACACAGTCCACCTGATGGTAAGAGGCTGCTGCGGCCCGTAGGCATCTACATCTATCCTCGATCACAAATCATAATGCGAATGCCTCGTTTCTAGTAAAAAGGGTCTCCGGTTCTCTACACTCGCCATACGAAACACATCAGCATTAAGCAACTATTTTACTCCGGTATTCTGTGAGAGCGTGGTTCTTTCCCGGTTGAGCCGACCCATTCTTGCTACAACCATAATATAGCTGCAGTGTGGCTCTACCACGTATGTTGCCCACCTAAAAGTTTATATTGTGCATATTGTGCATTGTTTTGTGTTTTCGATAATCATCATTTGAGTTAGTTAATTGTAGAATCACTGTGCAGTACATTAGTAAGTACCCCTTGACAATAGCGATTACTTGATATACTTATATGTTTAGGTAGAAAAATAAATGATGAAAAGTACTGTTGTACGCCATAAATAATGCCCGGTATATGGCGGGTGATTATTAGCGCCATCTAGTATCAAGTAGCAGAAATAGGAGCGTCAAGATCTTTCTAGAACTTTCAAACTAGCGTCATCTAGTGTCGAGTGGCGAGGGTTTTCTGGAGGATTCTTTGTTACTACTTTCGACATCCTACTCGAACATTCTAGATGTTTTCAGTGGAAAAGGTCCTATATAAAGTCGTAAAAAAAGATTAGGAGCGCGATCGGTGCAGTATTGAATTGGCGATACAAGTAAGACTACGGAGCGAAATAAAGTGAACTTAATTATTAAGTGTGATTAATTATTAGTGTGTTTTATGTTTTAATTGGTGTTCGGTAATTAAAGTGTCAATTTTGAATTTAATCGGCAGTTTTTATTGTCACGATCCCTAAGCTCGTAACAACTGGTGTCAAAAGTGGAACAAAATCATGCCGATTTTAACTAAGGACGACACGGAGAGTGTCTGTACCCGAAGTCAACACCAGCAGGAGACGGGACGATTTGGTGGTGCAACACCGCAGACGTCGGAGGGCCAGCCGCCGGCCACGGAGGCCGGCCGATCAGTAGCTCCTACATCTGCAGAACCTGACTAAGGTGCTCTAATGGTAATGCTGCAGTATCAGGCTTGCCCCCAGTAGGAATAGGCCCGTTGGTTGAAAGGGCAGCAGGAGGAACAGGCCCACCGAATGTAAGAGCAGCTGCGGGGTGGACAAGAGGAACATGCCCATATGTTGGAAGAGCAGATGCTCCTCACGGAATAACTTTACGCTGCCTTCGGGAAAGAGATAAGGGAGGTGAAGAATAGGGTTGCTCAACATGATAATCGCCTGTCGGAGGCTGAAACCAGAATTGACCAAGTGAACCGGTAACCGGATGGACAACGTGATGGCTGATGTGAAGAAAGTGCTGGACGACCTCGGACTTGGGGATGGAATTACAGCTTGCATAGAAGCTACAACACTTTCGCTACGTGGATTCAAAGTAATCAGACTACAAAACCCAGTTCGAGGCTGTTATGGAGGCGAACGGTTGTAATAAAAGTCAGGCCATGACTGCACTCACCCTAGTCCTGCGCGACAAAGCCTTAATTTTAAGAAATGCGAGAGCAACGCAGCAACGAAAACTTGCAGCAGTAGTCCCTTGAGGTGGAGAAGATGGTTCAGAAAGCATACCAATCCGTACCTGCGCTTATTGAAGGGAACCTGATGTAGACATTTATCGACGGCATCTGCGACCTTGAAGTCAGAGCTGCTGTGCAGAGACGCTTAAGGACTCCTTGATGCATACACTGGAAGTGGAAGCCGTGCGGCAGGATCTTCGTTCCCATCGCGTCAGGGAGATTGCGGCAGCTACAGTTCGCTACCGCAATAAAGGATACAACCCTAGGTGCTACGACTGTGGGGAATGGGGCCATCTTCGATCCAGCTACCCTACGCGAACAGTTGAAAGGGAAAGTGATCGATATCGAGAGGGTAGTGCGGGTAACAGCACCGCCAAGCAGCAGCAGAGAAACGAGTAAAAGTCAGGACTGCGGGGCGGGTACTGGCTGATGTTAAAAGAGCCCCAAGAATTTCGATCTCTCAAACCCATGATGAGAACAGTCTAAGCATCAAGGGCGATATAAATGGAATGCCGTGTAAACTGACCATAGAAACTGAAGCCTCTCGCACGGTTGTCAGTTCCCAACTTATAAGACAGTTCCTTGGGGACTCCGCATCAACCAAGAATGCATTAATTTTGTAACAGCCACCGATCAGTGCATACCCGTCCGTGGAGAGAAGGAGATGGAGTTGAAGCTAGGCAACATGATCTATCCGCATAATGTCATCATGGCTGATGTAATGGATGACTGCATCCTGGGCCTAGATTTTATGAGGAATAATTTTTTTAAGATCGACGTTAAACAAGGTGTTTAGAAATGTGGACAGGAGGAACTTTTTGTAGAAGGTTACCTGGGAACGTGTACAGCCTTAAGAAGATTGTTCTTCCGTCGAGATCGGAAACGATTGTGACCGGTTAGTCTTCCTCGGAACTCTGGGTAAGCTCACCGTTGTGTACTCGTGGAAAGGGTAAACTGAACTGAACTTCCATGGAAAGTGGCTCGAACCTTGGTCAGAACCACTAACATCTCAGGACTACGTGTACTGAACCATTGGGAACAGGAACATATTATAGAAAATGCACACTGGTTGGTACTTATGGAAAAGCGGATTGGTTGCATCGGTGCCAATATCTATCGAGTGGGATCCCCCGCAAGGATGCACAAACGAGAGTGACCACGCTTTCAGAAGACTGTCACAGCGTTCTCTTCCCGAACGAAATGGTCAAGGCAAAGAAGTTGTTACTCAATTACGCCGATGTATTCCCGTCAAACGATACTGACATAGGGAAGACTGGCTTAGTTCTACACAAAATAAACACAGGAGAAGAATTGCCTATCCATCAGCGGCCGAGAAGATTGCCGGTAGCACGCGAAAAGGAAGTGAAAACCTTGACTAAGAAAATGGTGAAGGATGGTGTTATTGAAACTTTATCTAGTCCATAGTATTCACCCGTGGTGCTGGTAAAGAAGACGGTAGCATGCGGTTTTGTGTTGACTGCTGCCGTCTGAATGACGTTACAAAGAAGGACAGCTATCCTTTGCCAAGAATTGATGTACTTTTTGGGGTATGTAGTGTCGGAAGAAGGTATTCATTCGCACGGATCCAGAGAAAATCGCGGCTGTCAAGGATTATCCGCTTCCGAAATTTCACTTACGAACTGACCATGCTGCACTAAAATGGATATACAGTTAAAAAATCCAGAAGGACAAGTTGCGAGGTGGATTGAACTACAGCAGAAATACGGCTTCGTGATCGAATATCGTAGCGGAAAATCTCATGGCAACGTAGATGCATTGTCAAGAAGACCTTGTCCTGAAGATTGCAAGCATTATAATAGGCAAGAGGGTAAGGAAGTGGTATCTGTGAGGATGCTCAGGACAGACCACCTCGGCAACGAGTAAAAGGACGGCTTACAATATGCACAGCAGGAAGATCCAGACATCAAGCTCATTCTGGAATGAATGAAGGCCAATGCTCCCAAACCCAAGTGGAGCGACGTCCCAGCGATGTGCACAACCACGAAAAGCTATTGGGCCCAATGGGACAGATTACTGCTTCAGGATGGAGTTCTGTGCCGTAAATGGGATAATGGTCGGGGAGACAGCTGTCATTTGCAAATGGTTGTCCCTAAAGCTAAAGTACCGGATGCTCTACAGCTGTAACATAATGATTGTTCAGGAGGCCATCTGGGGGGTAAATGAACTCTACTGAAGATATGAGAATTTTTTACTGGGTCCACAGTCGAAACGATGTCGAGGACTAGTGTCGCAAATGTACAAGTTGTGCGGCTGTAAACGGCAGACTCATAGTAGAGGTGAAGTTGTTGAAGAGGTGTAGTTCTGAAGTTGTACAATGTTGGTGTAGGGCCCTTTCCGGAAAGTAAAAGTGGTAACGACTATTTCATGGTTGTGACAACTTGACAGACCTGATGACCGGGGTACCACCTGATGGCCCACGCAGTATAACTGATTATGCAAATGACTTACGGAACAAAATGAATAACATTTTTGCGCACGTCAGACAGTCGGGCCAGCAAATGTCTGAAAAGACGAAAACTCGGTTTGACCGCAAAATGAACAACAAAGGGTACGACGAAGGTTCACTAGTGTGGTTGCACAATTCAGTCCACAGCAAAGGGAAATCTCCTAACCTTCAAGCTTAATGGGACGGCTCGTACCGGATTGTGATAAGGATCAATGACGTAACGTACCGGATACAAAAAGATGCAAGAGGTACTCCTAGGATATTCATGTGGATCGACTGGCGCGTTATTATGGGCTCGGGACGAGCATGTCCTATGATGGGGCAGCGTTGCACGTCATAGTTAATGCCCGGTATATGGCATGTGATTATTAGCGCTATCTAGTATCAAGTAGCTGAAATAGGAGCGTCAAGATCTTTCTAGAACTGTATGTAGAAAATTATTGTAATGTGAAATATGTTCAAAAGATATCGCGCTGGGTTTCCTACTGGTTCTTCCAAGGACGGAGTTATTTTCCTAACCAGTGGTAAATAAAAAATTACTTTCAATAAGCATTATGTAATCGTCTACATGGAATAAAATTCATTCTATTCTATTCTATTTTAATAATTCCATTTCGTTCCATGAGTGTCTTTGGAGGCGAATTTAAGAAATGCCAGAGTTTTCTTATGACGTCCAGCATATGTCATTTTCACCATCTCACTTATGCTTGGTCAAAGTTTCCAGATGTACTGCGATATGTTAAACTCTTGCTACAAAGGCTCATATCAAATGTTAGATTATTACGGGAAGAAGAAATAGAAGATTTACAAAAATAGTTAATGATTCAGATGCGTAAAGTGATATTAGTATTGTATATTTTACATGGAAGCGGATTATGAACCTATGTAATATTGACAGTAACTTGTATTGCAATTTAGATGAATGGAACTACCACAGGATCGTGCTTTGTGACAATCAATTGAGGAAACGGAAAGGAACGGGTTCGTTCCCCGCCGGCACCAATGAAAAAATTAATTGCAATTTTAAGTTCTGATTTACCACGTACTCCGTGCTGAAGGAAAACATCGTAAGAAAATACCCTAAAGACAGAACCGAAACCTCCTCAGAAATGAGAGAAGGCCTGCGGCCAGCGGTATGGTGCGTAGACTTTTGTATTTTATAGTGAGCTCATGATAGAATTTACTAGTAATTATTACTATTAGTAGATATGCCGTACAAATTTCCAAAAGAACAGAAAAACATAGAAAGAAAAAATCACGTTATTTTTTCTTCGTTCGATGTACAGAAGAAATATAACGCTATCAGCTGTTCCGCTCCTAATAACAAATTATGCACCGACTACACCGATGCCCCACTTAATACATACCCATTTATTAGGTCTTTAACTATGAAATTGCCGTTCTGCGGTACTGGCCGTTTTAAATCATAATAATTTTTGTTTGGCTGAGAATTCTAATTTCAAATAAATTTTGTTTTAAAAACACGAAATTATTTTTTTAAACAGTCATTTGTTTATTGATTAGCGTTATGTTTTCATGGCGTTTGAATCTTATTTATCATCATGGATACGTTCGAAAATTCGAGTCATTAAGGAATATGAGTACTGTTGTGGCAGTAATGCGGCACAAGCGGCACGCAACATACACGACGTTTACGGTACGAATATTAAAAATCAACGCACCACCTGTTATTGGTTTGCCCGCTTCCGTTCCGGAAATTTCGACATGAAAAATGAGTGGACGTCGCAAAACTTTGGCCGACAATGACGAATTAAAGGCGATTGTGGAAGTTGATTATACTGAATCTACGGCTGAGTTAGCAGCAGCTTTCGACGTTAGAATAAAACAATATTGGTTCATTTGCGTCAAATTGACAAGGTAAAAAGCTTGAAAAATGAGTGCCCCACGAACTCAATAATCGCCAGCGCAAAAATTTGCGTCGAGCCGTGCCTTGCACTAACTAACTAAAGGTACACAAACGAAGGAATTTTCATCCGCATTGTTACCTGCGCATGGACAATCGCAAGCGCTCAGCAAGTTGGTCCAATCCTGTTTCAGCACCTAAACAATGCCATAAATGAAAACTTACCCCTAGAAAAGTGATGGTCACTGTTTGGTTGTCTAGCGCCGGTATGATTCATCACAGCTTTTTACAGAACGGCGTGATCATTACTGCAGATGTGTACTGTGAAGAACTAAACACATTGATGGAGATGCTTGTATGTCTCCAATCAGCTTCGGTCAATCACTCGTCCCCGCTGCTCCTGCACGACAACGCGCGACTTCATACTGCACACCAGTCGGTCTCAAAGTTACAAAGGCCTACAGACTTCTACTTTTTCCAGAATTTGAATAACTTTTTGCCGGGAAAAAAATTAATACCCGAAATGCAGTACAAAATGCTTTTGATAGTTTCCCGTACCGTTGATTTCTTCAAAAAATAGAAGAAGGGGGACAAAAAACTGCAAATAACTTTATTAATAGAAATAAAAACCTTAATGAATAGAAATAAAAAATATAGAACAAATTTACGTTAATTTATTTCATAAAACCGGCATATTTATAGCTAAAGACTGTACTAATATTTTGCTGCTTGAAGAAAATAGAACATGATTAATCTGTTAATGAATAAATAGACTAGCTACCCGCTCCGGCTTCACCAGGGCAGGATTTATTTTTTGGGTAAAGATTAGCTTAAGTTCAGCTATCTTATTGATAAGCATACATGCACAGGCATACAGAAAAATTAAAAAAAAATGGTTATTCTTACCCCTCTGCTCAACAAATGGCAGCTATTTCGATATTCGATACAGACAGATACTTCAATTTTATTTATTGGGATTGATACATTGATGGATAACCCTTTATTTTACACAAAAGTAAAACACGAACAAAAGAAAAAAAAGGTTCACACTGTCAAAACCGAGAATTTACAAGTGTCACAACGGGCGGTGTCATCGCTGAAAGCGATTTCTTCCAGGTAGCCTTTATATGGATTACTAGCTATTCCCCGCGATTTCAATTTATTACATAACAGTTTTAATTTTTTTTCGCTGGGAACCTTTATTGCATTTATAAAATAAAAGGAGCTTAAGTTATTCCTTATAACAACAGCTATCTGACAGTGAAAGTCCCGTAAAAATCGGTCCTGCCATTTCGGAGAGTAGCCGGAACTAACAGACAGGGAGACAAACAAAAATTTAAGAAAATGTGTTTTTATTTTAAGTGCCATATATATTTTATACGAATTTAGGAAAAAGCTGTTATTTTGATAACAAACAGACACTTCAATTTAATTTATTTGTATGTATAGATAATAACAACCTAAATATTTTGTATATGCGAAATAATTCCTAAATCCTTTATTTTCAATGGTTATTGAGCCGTCAGCCACCAGATTAACGCAAGCTCTTAGATGCAATAAAGGTGCGTATGCATGCTTGTGTATGCAATGCTGTGTGTGGTAGTGGCTAAATAGTGACATAAATTGTACTTCTGGCTTTAATTTACTTGAATTTTGTACGAAAAGTAATTATTGTGAGTGTTTTATCGTGTTTAAGTGATTTAGGATATTATTGAAGTCAGTTTCAAACAAAAAAGGCCATAAAAGTTGTCACGCTTGAAAACTTGGTGAAATACCCTTGTGATAATCAGGATCTGTCTGCTTTCAAATCAGATGTTGTGTTCGACGCACTTGTACTTGCTTGTTCAAATAACTAAAAGTATGTTAATCCTATTATATGCACTCGTTCCTAAACAGGAAATGACACACTTCTTACAAATGTATCATGTTGTGGAAAATATCAACGTATTTAGCAAACGTAATCGAAGTCAATATCACAATACGATTGTTTTGTTTATCAGGAAAAATAAAGTTGTAAGAAACTGAAAATAAAATAATATTCTTAATAGAACTCATAAACAATAAAACAAAAATATACTATTTATATAACCATGTTAATATTTTTGCATATAAATTAACCCTCGTATTTAACTTTATTAATCTGGGAAATTAATTTCGTTCACCGTATATGGATGCAGTTGAATTCAATTACATCTAAAATTAATTTTTAAGAGGATTCAAGATCTACTTTAGATATAATAAGATACTGTGCCATCGATAACTAGATCTTAGTATAAATACCTAGAGTGACGCAGTGATTTAAAACGAATCGTAGCCTCCGACATTAAAAGACGGGATGTAGGTCTGTCCTGCGTCAACGCCTACCAGTCTCGGACCTGAAATTCACGATATAAGGCGATAACTACAGTTTTTTTCTGCTTGTTATAAGGAACAGCTGCTGCCCACCTCATCGCTTGCTTCTATCTGTCGCCACTCACACCTACGGGACGCTATACGGTAGTGGATATTCTTACACCGCCACTACACTGTGCATTAGATAAAAATTTAAGATGATTGATTTTTGTAAGATGTGCAACATTTCTGAAAAGATGATGATCTCGGATGGTAAGCGCTCGCTGTAAACTTCACAGTACGCAAGCAACCCTGCTTCGATCCCCGCCGGCACCAATGAAATTGTTAATTGCAATTTTAAGTACTGATTTATCACGTGCTCGGCGGTGAAGGAAAACATCTTGACGAAACATGCATGTCTGAAAAATAATTTCAAGACATGTAAAGTTCGCCAACACGCATTGGGGCAGCGTGGCGAACACTTCCTTGCACTAAAACCCCTATCAGAAATAAGAGGAGGCCTGTGCCCAGCCGTGACTGGTATGTAGGCTGTAACTTTTTCTTGGTTGTGTAACTCTGGTGGGATTCGTTGCCAGAGGAAATTACGAGTAATGTTGCCATTGCTGTGGCAATTACCGTGTTCTACGAAAATCAGTTTTAAAAAGCTACGGCCTACAGCAGCATCTATATTGGGTCAGAATAATCTACGCCATTTTATTGCATGTTTTAAATGGAAGAGTTTTATTTATTTATATGATATGATGAAATTACCAATTTACAATCGATTTGGTCAAAAACTAAAGCTATACGAGAAGCCAATTTAAGGAAATCTATCCATAAGTATTTCCAAAAAATAGACATTTATATATGATATTCACCAGCTTGTGATCGATGCTCATAAATTTACACTGATGAACGTAACCGAACATCAAAAGTCAAAGCGAAATTAACCACCATTCCTGCACTTGTATAATCGCATTCAGGTTTGTGTATAAAATTTTTCAAAAAAGCCCCATTTCGGAATGAAATCTTAGTATTTAACAATCAATTAAATATTAATTTTGTGTTCCACTATTGCACATGGCAGTGTGAGTACTGTTCTATTGCATATTGTTACATTTGTCCTGAAACACGTACGCCTCGTCTCATCAAGGATAAAATTATATTTAAAGCTTTTACCAAAATATTTAATTGGAACGTCATTCAGTTGCGTTTCCTTTCATAATTATATTTGTAAATTTTGTTTAAAGGGTACTCTGAAGGGAATAGCGGCGAATTATAACTCTTCAGGGGAATATAACAACATTTAAATCGAATTACATTACTTCAATATTCAACTGTTTCAATAACTTGCGTAATTGTGAATCAACTTAGGCGCTTGTTATAACAAAGTTAAAACTATGTTGCAATAACATGTTCTATATTATTAGTTTAGAACTTTCTTCAAATTAACTTAAAAATTTGCTCACGTAAAAAATGAATATTTTGATATTTACAGCAAGTACAAAAGTCAAAAGAAATAAAGAAAAAAAAAAAATTTCGAAGACATGTGAACACCCATTGTTCGCCAACACGCATTGGGGCAGCGCGGCGGACAATTCCTTGCCCTAAAACCCTCTCAGAAATGAGGGGAGGCCTG
>DWHP01000916.1:0-17557 GCA_018247895.1 Parnassius honrathi
GGGTTACAAGTGTGAGAAAAATTTACCCCACAACTAGTTATAAAATAAGAAATGAGTACGTAAAGAAGGCCTAAAAAGTGACACTACGATTCTGACTTCGTGAGTAAATAATACAACATTTTTATTAATTATAAGCTTTTATTGTTCAAATGTAATGAAGGGTTTGCTATTTCAACTGGCTTTTTATCACTAGTGGACGGCAGTAGGTCAACAGCAGGATCAATCTGAAATTAAGCGATTTGTATGTTAAATCTGCCACACTTTAGGTTTCATAACATCTTGATAATTAATTAATGTACCAAGATTATATCGAATGTAATTTATTTAAATATTTTAGAATACATTGCAAAATACTATAATGCGTTTAGGGAAATTAATATTAATTTCGTGTAATATTGTTTACTTATATGAATGCTTAAATTATTTTCAATTTCCAAAAGTATTCGGTTTAAGGTTTACAATCTGTTCAAAGAAAGTCTCTGTAAAAGTAATTTAAGTCGCAACTCCCCACTTAACATAATGATGTCATTATGCAACCATATACCAAATTCCATAGAAATATATATAATGTTGCCTAGATTTAAGTATTTTATCCATAAAATTTTGGAAAGATGTAATAAATTTAGAAGGTTTATTATTAATACTATATAAACTCTAATCATTAAATCCATAAACTGTAGCTATATCAAATCTGTTTTTCCATGTATACTTATTTGCATATCATTATCTGCTTCCCTTTCGTTTAAAAAAATCACTTCGCTTTCTATGTAAGTTGTGATTACCCGTAGGAAAATAAACACGTAGCATATAGTCGCAGTATTGAGTTATATTTTTGTTAGTATTGTGTATCATCTGTTGGTGATCCAAATAAAGAGAAAAAGAGAGAAAAAACATAAAGCAGGTAAAACTGTATTTTATTAAAAGGCAATATCTCGCTATGCGTTTGCTGTCAAACTTAGTCTAGCAAAGTAGTGTGCAAACAATGAAAAACGTGGCATATTCAGCGAAACAAAAAATCTCATCGTTCTATTTTATTTCTTTAGACGACATCGGCGGCAATTGCTCTTTTTTTTGTGTGACTGCGACAAAAGATATCAATTTGTCTATAGCAATCTCTGTCTACGCAAAAATATGATTCAAAAGGCACCTTTGAAGTGTATAATTTTTTTTGAGACTAAGATCTTGAGGTAGATTGCTGTTAAACAAAATATCATGTTGAAAAAATATCTTGGTTTTCCTTGTCTATTTCCCTCATGCATTAATTCAAAAGCAACAAAAACTTGGTAACACCAGGAACCAGATACGTCCGCAGCGCACATCCTTTCCGAAAAAGATCGATTTTTAAATCGATTCAAATAGAAATTTGATGAATCGATTCACAAAAACTCGAGGTCTAAAAGATCGATTTCTCAAAAATCAATCTTTCTCGATTTGCTTTCAGAGTTTATATATACAATATCAAAAGATACAACAAAGTACAGATTACAAATGTAAATTAATTTTTATTACTTTAATCCATTAGGAAAAGAGACGAAAGAAACTGAGCACACAGCAGTGTGACGAGTTTTTGAATAGAAAAACTGTCATTTTTTATGAGTTTGGGTACATTCATCTAATTGTAATTAATTTCATAGGTTTTAAAAACAGAAAAAGATTCGATCTCAGGTTGAAATATTGATTCACTGGACCGATTCGGTACTGTGTATCGATTAAAAAATCGATCTTTTTGGCACAATTAATCGTTTCTTCGATTAATCGATCTCAGATTGACATGACTACAGAGTACTTCGAATAATCCGAAGTACATCCGACATCCGTGAGCCTGAGTCCTACATATATCTAGTTCTACGTTTTACTGGATAGTACAGTGCAAGTTCATGACAGCAAAGTGCGTTTTGTTTGTGTAGTGCATTATAAAATGACCTAGATTGTGATCAGTGAAACTAAGTTGTAAACAGTTCAACAAATTAAAATATAAACATCGTAAAAAGCGATATGATACTCTCCTTTGCAGTGTTCTAAGATTGTATTCATATCGCCAAGTTCTTAGTAGTGACACTATGATAAAATCTGAGATGTCTCCTAAACCAGCTAACCAGAAAAGGAGGTAAGAAGACACTGATATACTCAATTTTATTGTAAAACTTTTTATTGGTACACTAATCTTAGATTATTTTCCTTGTGCTCATTAGGTACCAAATCCCCACTTTATATACCTACTTTCTCTTTGACGTTCGTCGCAATTAAAACTAATTTAAAAAAAAATCGATTTTTTTTTAACTATTACTTTTGGTTCCATTTACACCTTAAGATTCTTACATAGTTCAATGTGTATAATAGGAATGTATAAATATTACAATAGCAAACAATGCATTAACAAAGATACATTTTACTATTAAAATGGAAACATTTACTAACAATGGTCATTTTCATGAGCTGATAAATTAGATGTTCGTATTTTAATTACTGAAAACTGATAATATATTATTTATAAATACAATGCTCCATGTGCGGTGAAGTTCCTGAAGGAACTTTATTTGCGACTGGTTGTTGCCATGAGATCATGGTTTTTTCTTGCTCAAAGCTAATAAGTACAGTATAATAGTAATTTAGGGAGGAAGCAGCCAGCATTTTTGGCATGACAGGGCGTGGGACTTATTATATTAAAATTTTTAGTTTTTCTTTATTATTGTTTTTTAAATATTGTTTAAACATAGTTCATTATTTCATAAAAAATATTTGTATATTGTTTGAAAATTGTAATTAAAATATGAAGAACCACTAAAACATAATTCTCTAATAACTGTTTTTAAACTCATTTTGTCACAATACCAATTTACTTTTATTTAAAAAACCTTTTTCTGTAACATATGTGAAGATAAAGATGAATGATGGTCAATAGAAGATATAGTGTAAGCTTACATTTCTGGCATACATATTTTCTATGTAGCATACCATAACATGACATATACCTGTGCCTGATGTAAGTTGGATGCAATAAGGCGAAACATAGGTTAGAATGCAGATTTCTTTACTCACGTCAAATTCATGACACTATTAGACAAAAGCAGCACCACTGCCTTATAGTACTAATTTTGACTCCAGCTGGAATTAATATCCAGAACCCTTAATTTTTTAAATACTGAGCACATGGTTTAGTGATTTTAATATGAACAAAAAGGTTGCGCAATCATTCAATTTTAACTATCTTCAGAAAAGGGAGGAAGTACCCAATTCGACTGTATTTTTTTGTTATGTGTGTTACCTTAAAACCTTTTTTTAGGTAAACCAATTTTGAAAATTTTTTTTTTGTAAGCTGATTATTCTGATGTGATCCTATATAAATGTTCTCTTTGTATTAAATTTACACAAACTTTTTAATTATACCACTTGTGCTAACCACAATTTGATACTTTAGTCAAATTGATGAAAGATTTCGCAAAGAATTATTAAATTGAAAAACATAGTCAATCCTAAATAACAATAATTAAAGTGTTAATTTTAATTGTTAATTTGAGTAAGTTTTTTTTCTGAGCTCCAAATTTCATTTTTATGAATTTTATTTCTGTCCAAGTTTTGTAGCTATAGTTGGCTTACAGCAACAGGTAACATTTCAACATCCCCAGTATGAAATACAATGACTCATAGATTGCCACCTTCATTATGCAAGGCCTCCAACTGTGTTTTTAATAGATATTAATAAATACATACTGTCTATGCTATAGAGGATTTTACACAGCAAGCAAATACGAGCTATTTTATTTGACCAATTGAGATACAGCTGCACCGCTAAATCAAATTTTTTCTTATGTTCTAATTAATATAATTGGATTTCTTATCCATTTTACAGCAACTAGCTTTTCTTTTGACAGTTCATGTCATTACTTACTAAGTGGACAATGTTAAGTACTATGTGGGCTAACCATAACGAAAGAGCGATCTTGCCAAGACAGCAAAATAAATTAGACAGCGAGTTAAATAAAACTGATACTGTTGTATACTCTGCAGACTTACAAAAGGTTATCATGCTGCCAAGGATCAATATGTTCAAAACAACTAATTTCACCCACAGAATTATGGTTTATAATGAAAGTTTCGTGCCGACTGGTCCAAGCCGAAATGGCTTGTGTGTTTTTCCTGTACTACAGTATGAAGAGTTGTTTGGACGCTCAAAAAATGAAATCATAAGTGCATATTATCATTTCTTTATTTTTCACCGTGATAAAAAGAATATCATACTATGGGTTGACAATTGTTCATCACAGAACAAAAATTGGTCATTCTTTTCTTTAATTTTAAAAATTAGAATGTCATTTCAGAGAGAATTGCCTACATTTGACTAGGTATATTTCATAAAACACATTTCATTTCTTCAAATTTTTTCATATTATTACAAATTTTAATGATAAGTGACTTATTAAATTGATGTAGGGTTGTTTTATTCTTTTAACTAATATGTATTTTATTAGACATGAAATTGATATTTTTTTACATAGAGACATGTAAGAAAACAACTAACCAAAAAGCGATATCTGAAAGTTAAATATATAATTACTTAGTGGTATAGCAGTATATGCATTACTATAGTATATTCCATTATACTGATAAACTTTTGATATTTTAAATATTGAGTTAAGAATATAATCAATATTATTATATGTAGTATTATATATAGTTATATGTAGTAGTGAGAGCTTTTTTTACTAGTGAAAGCTTTACATCTGCACTTCTGATGTAGGAAGATATAGTTACTAATAATGTGTAATGTGGGGTTATAATGTAAAAGGCTTTTAAAATAGAATAGAATCATTTTATTCAATATAGTAAGTACTATGACCACTGGTTCAAAGGAAACCTTTGTCCTGGAAAGAACCAGCAAGAAACCCAGCAGCGGGACATTCCTTTTAAATGGAATTAATTAAAATTACAAAATACATGGATCACGGATATAATAGACCATAAATTGTACTGAGACTAATTTAATAGCTGAGAATAATAATTAATTCGTTAGTTCCACGAATTAATTGTCCGAATAGCTGAGGATGAGCTAGTATCGGGATACAACAAGTGCACTGTGCCACGCCAGCGCCAAGACTGCCTTGACGGCGGCCGCTCCGTCCGTTTTATACAATCGAGACAAGTAACTACACGAGCGCCACCGCAGGTGCAACGCGCAGGTGCAACGCGCAGGTGTGCGGTGCACGTGTTGTTTACAATAATTCCGACTAGCCACAGAGGTGCTGCTGCACGTGCAAAGGCGCAGGTGCCGACATATATATTCCACTTAATAAGTATCACCTCCTCGAACTGTGACCATTAATTCTCTGTCACCAGCCACTCTTGTCCATATGTCACCTGCAACAGCCTTTATTTCATCGCGTCAACCTATCTTATAGATGGCCTGCCTTGTTTCCTTCTCCTGTTTCTTGTGAACCAGATCATTATTGTTTTTGACCATTATTCTTTGCCCCTTATTGTATGCCCTGTCCATTTCAATTTTCTTATGGTTACTGTAATGGCCTTTGTTCTGGTGTATTTATTTATGGTTGTAGTTCATATTTTTCTGTCAGTTTTTTCCCCAACATACTCCTTTCCGTAGAATTTTGGTACACTGCAAGTTTTCTGTTGTAAGATTTAATAAATGCCCAGGTTTGGCAACCATATGTCAATACAGGTAATATACAAGTAGCAAACAGTTTCCCCTTGGTGGTCATAGTTATTTGTATGTTTTTCATAATCTCCAATGTTGTTTCCATGCGTCAACCAATTTCCTTTGAAGTTGCATCTGTTGACGAGATTATTTGACCCATTCATTACATATTCATTTTTACAGTCAATTGTTGTTCTTAACATGTAAAGGTTCTTTCCTCCCATTTGTCATGACTTTAATTTTTTGCTCATTCATGACTAATCCTACTCTATGACTTTCTATGTCTAGGTCTTATCCCTACACACTTAATGTAATATATAAAAATAAATTTTTGTTTGTTCATATTTTATGTGCTGCCATACTATTGATCAGACTGTGGTAAAACTTTGTCAACATATTGCTTGTACTTCCATGTAGGTTATGGACATAGTTGTAGCCGCTAGGTGGCGCTGTTGTAGAATCCATGTATCACCCACGCAAAGCTGGGACAGATCGCTAGTATATATAATAATATATTTCCTAAATTTGTTGTAGCTGCATATCCATTAACATAGTGATATATGCACTTTAAATCTAAACAGTATACCATATAATTTGATTCAGCTTACTTGGCTAGCAATTTTAGCTTGATTTCCATCATCCTCTTTCCCATCATCAGGAAAATATTGTGAAGAAGTTTCTATGAGAAGAAAAACGTATTTTGAAGACGTACAAAATGAGCGAAGATGTACTGGATTGTTACTTTTATACCTCATTTATGCATTTGTTACAGCCTATCAAAAGTCCACTACTGAGTATAGGCCTCCCCCCATAGATTGCCTTAGGGGAGGCCCTTGGTTGCCACGCTCGGCCGGCGAATTGACAACCAGTTTTTTTTTTTAAATTTGTTCTCTTAAGAAGATGTATAGTGATGCCTGTTTCAGTTTCTCTCTGTCACCTCTTGCAACACCGACAGGGACAATATGGAGTAGAGAGTATCCTTACGCCGCCACAACACGTCATGTGTTACTTTTTTGCACGCATGTTTCATTATCATCACTAACTAGAGGGGTGGGGGGTCACCCGACACAGATTTCCGGGCTGACACATGAGAACCTTTCCTCTCAATCGGTTGTCGGTCTATCGGCCTATATTTGTATCATCATTACAGCCCTTGGTAAGTCTATTGCTGAACGTAGGCCTCCTAAGTAATGCCTCAAAGCACAGTCCCGAGCCACCTGCATCCATCGACTTCCTGCATGTCTTAGTAAGTCGTCACTCCATCTAGTGGGGGGTCGCCCTACACTACGCCTATCGGTACGGGGCCGCCACTCGAGAACCTTTTTTCCCCAACGGTTGTCGGTTCTTCGAGCTATATGGCCGGCCCATTTTCACTTCAGCTTACCCGTTTGTATACTGTAGTATTATTTCGGTTTTCAAATTGAGGACCAAGTACCTATCTTGAATTGTGGATAAAAATATTTTGATCTATAACAATGATTTTATAGTGTCATAGATTCAAAAATTATATTTGGTATAAAAAGTCCATCAACTTTTTTCTTACAAACTTTGTAAAACATAGGTGAGTGTTTTACGAAAGCATTGATATTGATTAGTTATTTGTGGATGCGTCATTTACCAAAAATGCGCTCTCCGAATGTGCATATTTATCATTGGCCAGCATTTATCATCCTCATTCTTATCCGTGGGCGAGTCACATGCTGGAGTGGCACGCCTTTTTGGTATTATATTCTTAGATCATTAGATGTATAAATAATTTATTTTTCAATATTGTTTCCTGTTACAGTTTAAAATCCATCCGCCTAACTTGGAATTTCAAAATGATTCGACAATTTTCTCTAATATCTAAGATTCAGTGTTAAAATTAAGTTAAAACGAAATGTTATGAACTTTAATTTTATCGGTGTTTTAATAAATTAAGTTGAAAATTGTTTTTCGAATGTGTTCTCCTTAAAAAAAAACATATTAACTTGGGGATGATCTTGAATATAGATTCACATCAGTTTATTTTTCCATATTAACTCTCTCATTTTTAATCTTTTAGCTATTTACGAGTAAGTTTCGAATTCTCAATTAGGTGTCGCAATTGTGTTCGAATATGTTAATAATACTGAATTTTAGATGCCTTGTGAGATTTCATTGACAAATTTTAGCACGTTGAAGTATTTCAGTAACAATAAAGATTATAATCACGAGCTCCCCACGAGGCATGTGACTTGCGCAACGTGACATCCCTGAGCCAACGGATTAGTTTGTCAAATTGCGGCAATAAACTTACGTGCTCAGCCTTCGATTTCTATAAATGTTACGACGCTACACTCGATAGCTACTTTCTAACTGAAAACTATCGATAACGGGACTTAGTAACAAACAAAAATTGTGCAAGTAAGCTAAATTTCCTTTTTCACGCCCTAATCCAATATTGGACAAAAATATTTTGCCCAGGTTAGGCTAGCATTCTTTTTTCTTTCTCTCTGTCCGCCTGTTCTATTATGCCGTAGGCCATCGTAACATAAAACTCGTAGATTTTTTTGAATTAATTAGATAAAAATTTAAGAAAATATTTTAATAATTAACAGCATAAATTTCCTTAAAAATCTACAAAATTGTTTTTACTTTTTATTTTTTTATAAATCAAGTCTTGAACTCTTTCTTACACGTAGCAAACCCGATATCTAGACGACACTACATGTGGCATTGATTAAATTTATATTCAATTCTTCGTTCACTATATTAGGTTGTATTTTTGCGTAACTACGACCACATGTATGGGTAAGTAATTACTTAAATGCTGAATATTGTTTATTTGCAAAGTTATATAATTGTGTGGTAGTTTTCCTACACGTAGATCCTCGTTAACTTTATATACTTACAAAAGCACATAATGTAATAAATATGTACCTAAATCAAAACAATATTATGAGGTAATCTATGGGGGGGGGTAGGTGTATATTCAGCAGTGGACTTTAATAGGCTGTAACGGGCATTCAAGTAGACCTAGTTCATAGGGGAAGGCCTGTATGTTTAATAGCAGTGGACTTGTGAAGTGCTGTAATGATGACGACGCAGTTTAGTAATGAATTAGTTCAAAAATGATTTAGCAGATGTAAATAATTTGGAGAACGGTTAAAAAAATAAACTCGATCTATCATACTTAGCCTTGACCACGGAGTCTGTAATGACGTAATGATAGTTAACTACAATTAATTCAATGCACGGTTTCGGATAGTTGACTAACTTTATTTCCAGCAGAGATCATTCAATACAATTGCCGTCTCATTGTTTACTATCTATTTGAACACAATATCTGATACGACTA
Source organism: Parnassius honrathi (assembly GCA_018247895.1). NCBI lineage: Eukaryota > Metazoa > Arthropoda > Insecta > Lepidoptera > Papilionidae > Parnassius > Parnassius honrathi. The sequence continues at coordinate 8,970 of DWHP01000916.1, forward strand.
CTTAAAAATGTGTGACCTCGTGACAGATAACATTCAGTGTAATAATATTTTTTTTAATACGTGTAGTGGCGGTGTAAGAATATCCACTACCCCATATCGTCCCGCGGCGAAAGAGGGAAATTGAAACAGGTAATGGGCAGCAGCATCTTCCTCATAGCAATTAAGAATAATAAAAACCTGCGGTTGCCGACTGTGGAAAAATTCCCATATTAGGCAATCTACGAGGAAGGCCTATGTCAAGTTGTGGAATTATCTAAGCTGTAATGGTAGTAATGGAATAAAAAAAATGGTTTTAAACTGAAAACTGTAGGAGTTTAATCGCTTCTTCTCATGTACACAACTTATCATATACACTATTGAGAATGTTTTTATCTGTTATAATATAGTAATCTGTCTGTTGTAATATTAACTCCCTCGTTGGTCTAGTAGTTGTAGTAGTGCGACTGCTAATCATAAGGTCCTGGGTTCGAATCCCAGGTCGGGCCAAAAAATCAATTATTGAGTTTTCCGTCAAGACATTTTCAGTAGCTGCCCGGAGTTAAGAAGGTGGCGGTGTCTCACCCCCGTGCCTCAGAAAGCGCGTAAAGCAATTGGTCTTGCGCCTGATCGCTCTCCAGTCGTGTCGGTTTACCGTCCCATCGGATTATGAGAGTGAGGGAATAGAGAGTGCACCTGCGCATACACTTGGGCACTATAATCCTGTCCTGCGCCCATGACTAGTCTCCGTTGAGGCAGGCCGCCCTGGCCGGAATTCGGTCGGGAGGAGGACATTAATATAGTATAATTACAGACTGTCAGGCACTTCATCTTAGTTCTCAAAGGTGACAGCACATCTCTAGCCTTTTTGATGTCGTGTTCAGGTTTTTAGAAAGAATGGACAAAGGAATAAAAAATAAAAAACAAACACGTAGCACGAATCGATCAACTTCAGCACGAAAAAAAAAATGTAAAATATCAACTTAATGCTGTCGTGTTTCGTATTGTGTTTTAAACCCGAGACCCTTTTTAATGGAAACGAGGCATTCTATCTTATTCCTCAGCCGTGATAACGTATCTGACTTTCGATTCTTAATCGAGGATAGATGTAGACATAGACAGAGGATAGGCCACAGCATGCGCTTACCATCAGGTGGACTATGTGCTCGTTTGTCACCCTTATTCTATATTTAAAAAGCGCTGATTTACCCCGTGTCCGGCTGATAAGAAAAACATCTTGAGGGAAAAAAGGGAAAAAGCGAAGACGGAAGCCGGCGTTTGCTTTCACTAAAACCTGTCACTAGAGCCTGTGCTCTTTATAATTTCTGAGAGGATTTTAGTATTATACATGTGGCCAGATGTGGGACGTTTAATACGCTGTTACTTTGCTTTCCTAATTTTTTAGTCAAATCGCGGAAAACCTAGGCGTAAAAAAGCGAAGGCGGAAGCCGATGCTTTCTTTCACTGAAACCTGTCACTAGAGCCTGTGCTCTTTATAATTTCTGAGAGGGTTTTAGTATTATACATGTGGCCAGATGTGGGACGTATTATACGCTGTTACTTTGCTTTCCTAATTTTTTAATCAAATCGCGGAAAACATAGGCGTAAAAGAGGCGGTGCACAATTAGGCCTTGTCCTTTTTATCGACCGCCATTACGATTGTTTATCAGCGCTATCGAACTATTAATGTATCTATGAACGATATCGTATATTGTAAACATATCGTTTCCTTGTTAAGATAGAAAATAGGGCGCGGAAGCTTAAACAAAAGTTTTACGATCCTCTTACACAACCTAGTCAGTCACAGCCAAAACTCTTTGCAAAATGGGTCAGCAGAAATAGCTATAGAGAACTATGCTAATAGCCAGCCCATTCGGATAGGATGCGACGGAATTTTCCTTAAACTCATTTAGCACGGTTTGTTTATATTGCTTAGCAATTTTGAAACGCGACAGTCCTTTGTCGTATACATATTACGAATAATATTGTATTGAAATTAGTATCTACGTAATTATAATATGACCTCGTAACAATTGTAACTTTAAATATTTTTTGTTGCCAACGGCCATTATAACACGTTAAACACCTACTCCTTTTTTGTTCAATTTAAGGGACTAACTAGCTTACTGTCCACCTGATGGTAATTGCATTGCAAGCACTGCATTTGTCGACTGTAATAGGTAAGAGAGTGTGCCTCTCTTAGACTGAAAAATAGTCCACCTTGTGTGTGTGTGTACTCGATATTCGCTGGCGTTACTGGAAATGAAGGAAAATCTTGAGAAAACGGAAAAGGGATACATGTCTTAGAAATTTAAACAAAATTTGAGGACATGTAAAGAGCGCCATCCTGCATTGGTAGCGCGGCGGCCTCTTGTCTGCCATAAAATCGTCTCAGAAATGAGAGGAGGCCTACCCAGTCATAGGATGCGTCGAGCATTAGTTTACTTTAACCTTCACACTATCCTCATGTTCTAGGTCAAAGGTTGGCTTAAATTAACATTTTATAATATATATTTTTTTATAATTGTTTTTTTAAAGCGTATTAAATTTTTATAGGGTATTCGTAAGGAAGTCAGTTGTGTCATTAAACAAAAAAACAAGCTTTGATTACATAAATTCTTGTTGACAGCTAAACAAACAGCCTTCTGTATAAAATATGTAAGAACGAGAAAGGCAAAATATTTTTTTTTTGTTCACAACACACCTGAGGTAATGATTGCTTTTAGTGTTTTTACTTAGATACTGTTAGATAGATATGTCAACTGTTAGCTGTGTACCCAAGTTGTTTAAAAAGGTATGTAGTAAAAACAAATAAACAAGAATAAAATAGATATAAAGTTTTAGCTATGGTTGCTATTTTTATGTACCTATAGTTGTTGATTTTAGATAATTTACCAGGTTGGTTAGTGTAGACGCGTTGTAGCTCAGGCGCTAACTTTGTAAATTTCATAGTACGTTAGCAACCAGAGTTCAATTCGATTCCCGCCGGCACTAATAAAATTGTTAAATTTCAATTTTAAGTGCTTCGCGGTTAAAGAAAATCCGCATGTCTGAGAAAAATATTTCGAAGATTTGTAAAGTTCGATAAAACCCATATGTGCAGCGCGGCGGATATTTCTTTGACCTAAAACCCTCACAGAAATGAGAGGAAGCCTGTGCTCAGGCTTGGGACGTATATATAGGCTTTAACTTTTCTATATTGGTGGGTAATTTCGGTTTGGAAGATGAGAAAGAGTAAGCAGATCCTCTGATTTATTAACCTGCGTCATTAGACTTCTATTAAAGTTGATTGCGGGCATTTAGGTGTCATGAAAGTTTAGAGTGATTGTTTCGAATTAATCCAATGCCTTTCTCATCCTACGCGCATAGTGTTATAAAATTCCTTGTTCATACGCAGTGAAAAGAATAACCTAGCAAATGAACGACTAAACTACGTAATGATATAATACATTTAACTAAACCGATTTGAAGAGCCTTATTAATATTTAGGTACCGGTCTCGTCGGGTTGCCGTATCGGACTTTGACCTAAAAAATCAACTACCTACGACTTGTGACTCGAATATTATCTACTCTATCAAATGACTTTCTATCGATCTATGAACAAGCATGGATATTAATAGGGATTTCTTATAAAGAAAATTGTTGAAGTAATTAGGATACGAGGCCGTTTTGTGTCCGGTTCCTAAATCAAAAGACATTCCGTTTTGCGTAATAATTAGTTTAAGTGCTACATGCACTTAAACTAATTATTAACAAAAACCATTTTTATAAGACTACTGTTGAAGATCAGTTCTAGTTTTTACACTTAGTATGACGTGACTTCGTTTTTATTTTATTCGTCATGAGTCACGCGAAATTGTAACAGTTTTTACACGCACTACGAAGTTTACCTAATATCTAACTTTGTTTTATGGTTATTAACACGGTAGCTTATTCCTTTGGGAGTAACCCCTACACTAACAATTTCTTTTATAGTCAATTCGTTTGAAACATATTAACAATGACAAATACCTAGTCCCGAATTGTTTTTAAATGACTGACAACAATAGTTTGATGGTTAAAGATATCGGTTGCGAAAATAAAAGACGTGGGTTCAAATCCTCAATCAGTTGGAGTGCCATACAATAATTCTCTCGTAGGACAGTAGCCGCGATCGGCAACACTTTAACTATTTAACTACTCAGCCACTGTGCCACGTTGCCGGCATTTCCACTGTCACCCACACTTGTTGAGTTGTTTGCAACGTCGTATTAGCTACAGGAACCATTTAACACCTACTTTTATTATATTGAAACTATTAAGGTGTAATTATTATTACAGTAAAACTTATCAAAATGCATAAAACAATTACGGCTATAAGACCCGCAATGCAAGACTTGTTTTGTAATTTACATATACGGTATTCGGTATGGTATTTATAAAAATACTTGTTATCAAATGTATTTAATATCTGTTGTAAAATAAAAAAAATGTTTTAAAATTTAATCTATGTAATTTTAATTGATATTTCCACCCTGGCTATACAGAAAATTGGATTGTATGGTTAGTTGCGTGCGTATACCTTTAATAACTACACCGGAGCTCGGAACTCTACGGACTACAGCAGATTCACTAAGAAATTCTATTTGAATTGCGCCATTTTAAGTAAATTCAGCTTCCTTTGTTTATCCTATCGTTCCGTTTACCTTGCTATTAGTAATTGTATTTTAATCAAGATCAAGATCTGACCAGTAGTTTTTGAGTTATCTTTAATAATTATAAAACATTGATTCGGTCGTATTGAAGTTTGTTGTATAACATTTTAATTTTATCACTTGTTTACGAAGAGATTGACAAAGTAGCCAACAGTCCACCTGATTGTAAGTGGATGCCGTAATACATCTAGATTAAGTTTAAAGATGCAGGTGCGTTGTCACCCCTGAGTACTAAGATGGAATGTTGCCAGTAAAATGGCAGCATTGAACTGTGTGAGAGCCTGGTCCTACCCCGGTCGAGCCGACCCATTCGTGTTACTTCCATAATATAGCTGCAGAGTGGCTCCACTAGGTCTACGCGATAAAATCCGTAACAAACTATTTTCATTTAAACAGTCAATTGTTAGTTACACTAAGTGTTTTGTAAATTTTTTTTGTCTATCATTACGTTTACCTTGCTATTAGTAACTGTATTTTTTTGTATCACTCACACAAGTGATACACACTTTTAATCAAACTTAAATATCGCCTGTCAAATAAAGTCCATAAGTACTGAAATAAATAAGAAAATACAAAGAAAAACTTTATTTGCCACAAATCAACGAAATCCTGGCTGGTTGTTAGTAGCTTTACTAGGTGTAAAAACTGCATTTTAGAAAAAACTAACCGCATACTTTTAAATTCCATTAAAGGATTAAATTTTTTGGAATGTCTATTTTATAACTAAGAAGTAAGAACCCTCCAACCTCGCCTTTGATATCTATATATCGGCTTGGCCGTCTGTCAATCAAAAAGCAAAATGAAAACAGTTTTTTTGGAGTTTGGACGAATTTAAAGCCATAATGGCTACTTCACTGTTCTACTCAGGCTCAGGGCTGTGTTATAATGAAATTTAATTCAGTACCATTTTTTCTGTATATTTATTATCGCTGTTGTAAAAATATGTATTGTATGTTTACTCAATTTAAACCTTCTATACACTATTCTCACACTACTTTACTTTACTTTCTTTTCACACTACTTAACTTTATAAAAGAAGTCATCTCTGCGATCTCTACGAACAAATTTACGGATTTCTTGAGAATTTTATTTTACAGTCACAGACCAACAAATAAAGACGGAGCGCTGCGTACATTTGACGCAAACTAAGCTAAAAGCTTGCTCAACTTTATACGTGGTAGAGCCATGCTGCAGTTATGTTAGTAGTATAGTTGTAGCACGAATGGGTCGGCTCGACCGGGGAAGCACCACGCTCTCACAGAATACCAGCGTAAAATAGTAGCTTAGTGCTGCTGTGTGTTTCGTATGGTGAGTTTAGAGAACCGGAGACCCTTTTTACTGGTAACGAGGCGTTCCATCTTAGTCCTCACGGGTGACAACGCATCTGCATTTTGATTTCTAATCAGGGATAGATGTAGATGTTTATGGACCGCAGCAACCACTTACCATCAGGTGGACTGTGTGCTAGTTTGTCACCTTATCCTATAAAAAAACACTGATCTACCTAAGGTTAGCTGGTAGAGAATGCCATGTAGTAAGCTCGCCTATAGAACTATACATTTTGGTGCAATAATGAGTAAAACAAATAAATAATCACACGGTAATTACTTGTCAAATATTCGCCTATTATATTTCAAGTATAATAAGCTATTCCGCCCGCCCCGGTGGAAAACTATAGCTGAAACAAGATCGAACGCCAAATAGAATAACAAGAAATTGGGTGGCTCAAACCGGACCCATCAAGTCAATGAAGCGTTACTAAGAGGGAATGAGACGATAATAAAAATGCCGTTATACAAAACTGAGGGTCATTATAATATCACCCCAACGATCGAAACCGGGACTGCTTTGAGAAACACGCCAAAGCTTAATTTATCTGTAGATGCTTATTGGGGCGAGGTTTTCCTTTTTTTTTCATTTTGATGAGATGCCTAATGCTTTCTAACGCAGCTACATTTACCAAAGTGTTTTTAAAACTTTTAAGAGAAAAGTTTTGATGGAAAAGGTTTCGTGTTACTTAAAGAATAAAATTTAAATATCTTATTCATTATCACCATTACGTCATCACATGGGTATCTCCTATTAAAGGGAGTCAATTACAAAATTTTTATTTATGCCCATCTAAACGGTCATGTAGCAGTTTGTATTTTATATATTATGTACATTATTTCATATCTTTTATCTTTACATATGTTACAATCTAAATAACTGTTTCTCGGTCAAACTAGTTTTGACCACCAAAAGCAGTCAAAAGTGATTTGATTAAAATTCCAGTAAAAACTAATTTTTACTGAAACCTGTAGGCTTATTTATTTATTTAATTCTTTATTGCACCAATACTATATTATGCCATTGTCCACCAGAGAATGCCTTAGATAGAACAGAGAGTGAGTTATGGACAGTTATGTTGTCATGATCCATGAAACTATATATAATATACAAATGCGCGCGAGTGGTATATATGTGTGTGTTTTATGTATGTATAATATACATACATAAAATAATGTTTAATGATTATAAGTAAGTACTGAAGTCTGTATAAAACTAAACGGCTAAAAATAATGACTAAAGGAAACATAAAAGCTCCATTTTATTAGAACGGTAGCTGATATTGATACAGCATCTCAAAACTCCACCGCTGAACATAGGCATCCACAAAAATAGCCTCGTAGGGCGGATATTTGTTATAGGTAAGACTTGCAGGAAGTCGATGTATGCAGGTGGCTCAGGACCGGGCTTTGTTTGTGGCATTACTTAGGGGAGGTCTGTGTTCAGCAGTGGTGTTGTGAATGGCCGTAATAATGATGGTGATGTGGTGGCACTGTAATCGAGTTTTAATGAATGTTATACTTACTCTAAACAATTTACAAACTTAAGTATTATTATCAAATCTTAGACAAAAACGTTTGTGTCAGACAGACAGATACACCGACAGTAAAACCAAAAAAAATATCGTTATATAAAAAAACTTAACTAATTGAGAGTAACGGAAACAGAGAGATTGACAGCAGCATCCTCCTTATAGCAACTCAAAATAATCATTATTTGCGGTTGTCAAGCGTGGCAACTATGGCAAAATCGCCCCGATGATGCAATGCCTATGTTCTGCAGTGAACTTTATTGGCTATAACGAAAAAAAAACAATTCTAAAACTTCACGAAATATACTGAGTGTCATTCATTTCCATAGCTGTCTTCACAGTAGGAAGGTAAAAATAAAGTTTGCATTCATGCCATTATCGTAGCAATAATAATAAATCTTCGAAAAAGTTAGACAAATGGGGGTCGAACTAGCTAGGGGCAGTGCGCGACGCCCCTGCGATTTTATCTTATTTTTATCTCCAAAATAACTAGTAAGTTATTTTGGAGGATGACTGGTATGGTCAGGGTTCTGCGTAATTGACTACTCAGATATTGTTATCATCATCATTACGCTTTACAAGCTGCTGATCTAATAGGCATCCCACAAGGAACACCAAACAAAACACGGTGTCCTAAACCACCAGCACTTCCACTTTATGTGCGTCATAGGCTCGAATTCTGAAACCCATACATCTCTCAAATATTCTCCAATATCTTGATCCTGACATGGAGGTTCTTACCTAGTTTAGGATTCAGAGGTTTCATAGGCTATTTGTAACCTCATTTTACGTCAATAAAGGTATTGTGATTGTAGTCGGACTTCCTTCGATGCAAGTTAACTAGATTGATTCGTTATGAACCTTGAAACTATTGAGTTGCAGGGCTTTACTTTTTTACTTAGAAGTACGTCAGGTTCTCTATACCTACTCACCATACGAAATATACCAATGCTACTTATTTTACGCTGGTATTTTGTGAAAGCGTGGTCCCTCTCCGTTCGAGCCGTACCATTCGTGCCGTATCTATATTGTAGCTGCAACGTGATAGTTTAACAAT
>DWHP01000917.1:0-17553 GCA_018247895.1 Parnassius honrathi
ATACTTAATAGACATGGCAAATGGTAGTTACTAGTTTGTTTCTCCATCTTAGGTTCCTAGATATGATGTTATCTCGTTTTGTGTAGAAGCTTGAATTTTTTTTGACAAATTTGCGTAGTTCCAAAATATAAATACGGGGTGGGCTTAAAATGTTATACTTCTCAAAGTAAGGCTTACAGATTTCTGTGTTTTGTATATTAGCTATAATTTGTATTAGTTTTAACATTTGTTTTGTAACATTCATTGCTATGCGGATGACAGCACTGGTGATGCTCTGTACACCAACCGTGCTAATATTTCTCGGGAAAACGTCTGCGAGTACCGGGACAAATTTGTGTCTGAAGTCGAGTCTTTGCTGAACAAAATCTCGGATTGGGAGTAACTAAATCTAGTCCAGTTTAACCCTCAGAAAACATAAGTTTGCGCGTTTACCGCTAAAAAGAACTCCTTTGTCGTATCTCCTTAGTTTCAAGGCACTCCCTGTTGTGTTTGCAAAAATACAAGTTCGTTAGCGAGACACAACTGGTCTACTCGTATTCTTCTGCGTAACTAACTACGTATACAATAATACAAATACCCACAACATCTCCTCTTACTGATAAAGATACAATGCCATCAAAAACATAACTTGTAAAAAAAAACTAGTCTCGAAACTCAGTTCTTCTACCGTACAAAGTTGTGAGATCCATGTAAATACCAAGTCGGTTAATTTATTCAGTCCCTACTTAAGGATCCTTCTGTTTTAAGTTATTACGCAATTAGCTAACCCAACAAAATTTTATAGTGACCATATCAATGGTAAAAATCTTTTATGTTTTAAATAAATAGATTGACTTGGCCATCGCATGAAAACACAATGTATCATCTCCCAAGTAATTAGATTTTTTAGTGATGATGTATTTAACGTTGCTGCCAATTTTCAGCTCTATGCGAGTTTTGTCTAAGTCAAATGTCTATTTTGACTGGATTTATCTGTAAGAGTGCGCGAGGCATATTCGACCGGCCGACCACCCTGCAATAGTACCGCACCGAGTGCATCGACTGCCGACAACAACACAGTCGTACAACGCCAACACTGACGCTGTGCAAATACATTCTTTTGGTTTTTCGAATGCTGTCTGCTCACTAATTTCCCAACGCCAACTATTTGCTTGTTTTAACAAATTCGTTAGGGCAAGAGTGCGATCAGAATAACATGGAATAAATTTCGATAAATAAACGGCTCCCAAAAGTCTTTCTAAACTTTTTCTGTCTGAGGGTTGAGGCATCTCGGAAATGGCTTTTACTTTATTATGGTCGTACCTCATACTGTTTTTATCAAAAATATGGTCCAAGTAAGTAACTACATCCACTGCTATTTTGCATTTTTTTTATTAAATTTTAAAATAATTTCTCTACCACTTTGTAACAACGCAACTAGTCTCCTGTAGTTTTCATGCCTATTCCGTCCCCAGACAGTTATATCATGTATAACACTATCTGTGCCCTCTAAATCTTCTAAAAGCTGCCATCATTTTAGCGTAAAATACTTCGGAAGAGCAATTAATACCGAACGGTAAACGAAGGAATTGATATCGATCAAAGGGTGTGGCAAATGCACACAAGTTTGCACTCTGCTCGTACAGTTGTATAGCCCAAAAATCTGAGTTGGCATCCAAGACGGAAAAGAAGCGCGCTCCGTATAGCCGCGCTGCGAGCTCTGACACAGTGGGCAATTGAAAATGCGCGCGCTGCACTGCACGGTTAAGTTCTCGTGGGTCTAAGCACACGCGAATTCCGTTATCCTTTTTTGCGACTAGAACTAGTGGATGCACCCATTGAGTTCGATGAGAAATTTTTCTTATTATACCTTGGTTTTCCATATTTTTAAGCTCATGTGCTAGACGTTCACGTAAACTTAACGGAATCTTTCTAAGAGTACAAATCACCAGAGGTACGGATTCGTCTAAAACAATATGATGATTTCCTGGAAGACACACAATACCGCTGAATAAGTCATCATAGTCTGATATATTAATTTCAAGAACTCGTTTGACTAACCTTAACTTCTCACACGACTGTCGCCCCGCACGCTTTGACAATGTAAATCGGCTATCGCAAACTTTAAATCATAACAAACATTTTTTATAAAAATATTTTAAATAGCAAACTCCCCTTACTTGTATTATATTACCACTATACGATTCTAATCTAATACAATCATTTTTATTATATTGGAATTTCCTGTATATACTTTTATTTGAATTGAATCAATACCCAGTTGTAAAAATCTTTCAATAGATAAAACATTTATATCCGCCCCCGTGTCCAATTTAAAGTTTTCGATACCTTGGTTGATATAAAAAACGGTTCGCAATCAATAGAACGCATAACATCTTGATTTTGCTCAATGCCCTTAGTGGCCTTATTGTTATTTAAATTCTGCTTAAATACCCGCTCGAAGTGACCTTCTTTACCATAAATTAAACAAGTGGCGTAAACGGCCGGACATCGAGGCATTGCACAGCGCTCGAGTCCACAGCGTGGGCAGCGCAGTGCGGAGCAGTGTGGCGCGGCCGGTGCCTGTGCGCTGCGCGTCGCGTTGTCCTCTCCCTTGTTTGACATTATCTAACTGCACTACACTAGCACACATACCACTAGTACTTAGCTGACGGCTACTCTGTTGCGAAGCTGTGACGTTATGCCAGGCCGAAGAGCCTGGCATAACGTCACAGCTTTGTCCGGGTCTAGATCCTCTCTTCTGAGCAAACGGTCCCGCATTATTGTGCTATTTACATCACACATAATTCGTTCCTTCATCAGCTCTACTTCTAAAGTTGCAGACTTACAATTTTTACTCAATAACCGCAATGATGTAACATACTGCTGTATGTTTTCACCTTCCTTTCGATTGCGAGTAAAAAATTTGTACCTAGGCAATATAATATTAATTTTAGTTCCAAAATATTCATCGAATTTACTCAATATTATTTGCACATTATCACAATCATCTTCTTTAGTGAACGTAAAAGTTTGATAAATGTCGAATCCTTTTGAACCAATTAAATTGAGAATTAAACTTGCTTTTACTGCCGATGTCTCCGAGTGCACACTCAAAGCTTTCGCAAATAATATGATTGTTGTCTCCACCTCTTCCAAGCATCAGCCCTGCTGGCAGGTTCACCTTCTAACTGTAATTCGTTAGGTGGACGCGCGTGCTCCATTGTAAATAGCAAGACATATTATTTCGCAGTTAACAACTTTTCATAAATATTATATATGTAAATATGTTGCAATTGTTCTATTGACGTCATCGATTTTAAGCGTTTACTATGCTTATGGCTCCACCTTGTTGTGTATGCAATAATACACGTTCGTTAGCAAAACAACAACTGATTTATTCTTCTGCGTAACTACCTACGTATACAACAATACAAATACGCACGACACCTTGCACCGGCAAAAATCTTGTCGCCTCAGCCAGTATCGGAATCCTCGGCGTCGACATATCGAGTGACCTGCAGTTTCGTGGTCACTTAGAGGAGAAGGCCAAATTGGCTTCTAAAAAGCTTGGCGTGTTCAGCAGAACGGGACAGTATTTCATGCCGGCACACCGGCGGCAACTTTACAAGGCGCAGGTTCGGACACACGTGGAATACTGTTCCCATCTCCGGGCCGAGGCTCCCCAGTGCCTAGACCTTCGACTTGACTGCATCGTGCGCAGAGCGGCTCGAATTGTCAACGACCGAGTGCTCTCCGATCGGCTCGATTCACTGGCGCTGTGAAGAGATGTTGCATCTCTTTGCATTTTCTTTCGCATCTACCACGGGGATTGCTATGAGGAATTGTTTGTTTTAATTCCAGCCGCCAAATTTCATGAACGCACTACTCGGCAAACCCGATACTATCCATAGCATCTGGATGCTTCTTGGTCCACCTGGTTTCACTAAAAGTTTTCTTCCGCGTACGAACTCTCTGTGGAATAATTTACCACCGGCGATTTGTGCGGACCGATAAAACTTAGGAACCTTCAAGAAAAGAGCCTGCTCCTTTTTCAAAGGCCGGCAACGCATCTGCATTCCCCTGGTGTTGCAGTTGTTCATTGGCGGAAGTAGCCACTTAACATCAGGTGAACCGTATACTCGTTTGCCCCCTTTCCTATAAAAAAATATATTTCTTGGCCAAGGGTCGGAGTAGCCACTTTCCGACACTTCAGTTTTGGCGTGCTAGTTACGTTACGTTAATAACCTTTTTTATATATAAATATCATTGATCACAAGGCTAATTCTCTCCTGTACAAAGAAAACTATTCAACGGTTTCAATACAAACTTTAGTTCTCTTGACATTTCGATTGTGTAAACAAATATCTCGGTCTCTAACGGCATCAGATTTTTCACGAGCTTTTATTTTTCTTTACTCGTATGTGTTCGTTAGCGTATTTACATAAAAACTTGTACTGAAATCAATTCCTTTACGTATATTTAATACATTTAGTTTTTTTCACTATCATCATCATCATCATCGTTACAGCCCTTCACAAGTCCACTGCTGAACATAAGCCTTCCCCCAAGGCATGCCACAAAACACATCCTCTACCACCGGCATCCATCGACTTCCTTTATCTCTTACCTGGTCACCACGAGCGATCTTATGTTTCCTCATACAACCAGCAGTGAAAGACGACGTCCCGATTCTATGTATTATCGCTGACAACACGCACTGGTCGTACATTCTTGTTTTAAGGTTATGAGCAATAACCTTAAAACAAGAATGCGTACGAGAACGTAACGTAAAAAAAGAGGGCGTAACGAGAAGATGCGTCGTTATCTCCCGAACGCTACACAGCCGAGTTGTTCTGGTTACTGAGTATATTAGGGTTTTTTTTTATTTGTACATGTAGATACGCAACCATAGACTGCATTGCTGTCGTTTTAATAATACTTACGTTTGTAAAGATGTATTCATCATGCTTAAGTACTTTTTATTATATCTATGTCACCTAATATTATTTTATTTTATTCCTTGACAATACAGCCTGGCACGGTTATGGTAAATCCTCATCATTATTCACAATGGGAGAGGCTCATTTCCCGGGTTTTATTCAATTTAGGGCTTGTTTAAAACTATTTAAACGCAACATCTAAGCCGGTTCGCAAAAACAAGACCTCTGAGAAAAACACAAAATCTTCTTTCATATCTGAAGGGCAGAGAAGCTTCTGCCGTGGAACCTCAATGTGGTGAACTTCATATGGCTTCGAAATATTAAAAAATATTTTCTAGTTTTGTAGGTTTCCTCACAATGTTTTCACCGTACCGAGCACGTAGTATTTTAACAAAATAAAATCAGTCAGTATAAAAACAGCCAGGGCCTTGCAAAATACAGAGTACGAAAAAGTTATTTCCACAGATCATTGTCCTTAATATATAGTAGGCTTTATTTAACTTTCTCTTAAATTACAGGTAACGTTATGGATCCAATTGGCGCATCACATAGTATCCGCAGTATTACTGGGCAGTATTTTTTTCCTTGTGGGCAACGATGGCAGCGCGCCTGTTGTCAATTTCAAGTTCTGCATCAGTGTGGTGGTCTTCTTCATGTATACTTACATCATGATACCTGTCTTACTATGTAAGTGCTTGGTAATTAATTACATTAATATAAATATTATTACTTGGTAAATGAAGAGTATCGTGACTGTCACAGAGTCTTACGGGTCGGCTCGATCAGAGAAGGACCACGCTCGCACAGATTACCAGCGGGAAATAGCAGCGTGACAGGTACTGCCAGTGGCGTAGCGTGGGGGCAGGCGTGGCCATGGCTCCGGGTGGCATACGAAAGGGAGTGAAGATAAGCGCCGCGATTTTTTTCTATTGGAAATTTTAAAAAAATCTCCAATTCGCGTCTGAAATGTTACGTGCCAGGCGAAACCGCAAGAGTGCGAAAGGGGGGAGGTGAGATGAAGGCGAATACTGCCGACGTGCTAGCGACAACCGCTCGGCGCCCGCCCGCCCGGCGTGGCGGCGGCACCGAGTTTTCCCGAACGCTAACGAACCAACAAGTGACATCGAGTACTTAGCTATTCAATCAAACAAAACCATCGTCATCATCATCATAATTTCAGCCCCTTTCACAAGTCCATTTCTGACATAGACCTTTTTATAGAAGAGGGGGCAAACGAGCACGCGGCTCACCTGATGGCAAATGACTACCGCCGCCCATAAACAACCGCAACACCAGGGGAATCGCAGGTACGTTGCCGACCTTTTACAAAGGAGTAAGCTCTTTTCTTGAAGGTCCCTAAGTCATATCGGTCCGGAAAGGTCGCCGGTGGAAAACAATTCCACAGAGAGGTTGTACGAGGAAGAAAACTCCTAGTAAAACGTAAAGTGGTGCACCGCCAAACATCCAAATGGTGAAGATGGTATCGTGAACTTTGACGCAATGTGCGTTCGTGAAATTGGGCAGCTGGAACTAATCCGAACAATTCCTCGGAGCGCTCCAAATGGTAGATACCACATAAATAGTAATAATAAGACCATAGAAATTAATTAGCGCTCGATTACTTCCAAAACCGATGTGGCCACATTTTAACACATATGCATTAAGCGACCGATGCCTGCAGTAGTATTATAAACATACGCAGTGCACAATGATAATAT
The DNA here is from genome assembly GCA_018247895.1 of Parnassius honrathi. NCBI lineage: Eukaryota > Metazoa > Arthropoda > Insecta > Lepidoptera > Papilionidae > Parnassius > Parnassius honrathi. The sequence continues at coordinate 6,641 of DWHP01000917.1, forward strand.
CTAAATCTAATGTTTCACATTACTTCGCTTGGCGAGTTTGTAAACGTCGCATGCGTCGCGTATTACGATAGAACAAAGGTAGGAATGGTAATAGTATAATACGAAAAGTAATAAATGAAAGTTTACAAGGTAAATATCGTAGTAAAGTATTCTTCTAGATGTAAATTAATTAAAACAATGATAATTAGTTAATAATTATCTTACCGATGAAATGTTATGCCTTTATTAGTTGAATTACAAGTCCGTAATGATATTTTACTACTGATTATGATTATGATTAATAACATAAATTCACATACGACGTTCCCCGAGCTACTAAATCGCAAGATGGTGGATTTACGTCAACACATCATAACGGCAACAAGGTCACGCGTCTATGCCGCTTCTATTGTCTTAATATTATGATTTCTGTGGTAGATAACGCAAAGAGATGCAACATCCCTACGCAGCGCCAATAAATCGAGCCGATCGGAAAGAACTCGGTCGTCAACGATTCGAATCGCTCTGCGCTGGATCCGGTCAAGTGGAAGGAGCTAGCACTAGGGTAGTGCCCCAGCCCAGAGATGAGAACAGTATCCCATGTGAGGCCGAACTTGCGCTTTGTAAAGTTGAAAGCGATGTACCAGCACGCCAAGCTTTTTAGAGGCCAATTAAGCCTTTCTCCCAAATGACCACGAAACTGCACACTATTCGATATGTCGACGCCGAGGATTCTGATGCTAGCTGGGACAGCAAGGGAGTAACTACAAACTGAGGAGATACGACAAAGGGGTTCTTTTTAGCGGTTACCGCGGAAACTTGTATCTTCTGCGGATTGAATTGGCCCCGATTTAGTCGCCCCCAATCCGAGACTTTGTTAAGCAAAGACTCGACTTCAGACACAAGTTTATCCCGGTACTCGGAGACGTTTTCCCGAGAAATATTGGCACGGCCGGTGTACAGAGCATCATCAGTGCTGTCGTCTGCATAGCAGTGAATGTTATCAGTTTGCGACATATCATTGATATGCTGAATAAACAGCGTTGGTGATAGCACGCAGCCTTGTGGAACACCAGCGTTAATAGGCTTGTAAATCAGAGCATGCACCGTCTACTACGACCTCGATGCTCCGATTAGCAAGAAAATTAGTGATCCAATCGCACATATGTCTCCTTTACTTAAATAGTCGATCAATATTGTACCGTTCGAATCCCAGAAGACAGAGGCCATTAGTTTTCCAGCGGACGTGGACATCTTGAATAGCTTTGGGTTTTCGTCTCGGGGTCAAAATGGTGTACCCATATTTCATCTACTGTTACGAAACGAGCGCAAAAAATCTGTATAGTCTTAAATTATTGCTAAATTTAGCTTTGAAATGTCAAGTTTTGCTTGCTTTTAACATTCGGGCATCTGTATACACTCGAGGAAACCAGCGCGCGGCCACCTTTTTAAATTTTAGGGTATGAGTTAAAATAAACTGAATTTTCTCAAACGAAAGCTTTAGAATCGCAGCTAAATAACGGATGGTCACATGTCGATCTACCTTAACAATTTCTTCGATTTTTTTTAACGTTTTCTTGCGTAACGGCCGTTGTTGGCCGCCTGGAGCGTGTCAATGCAGGCGGTTCTGCCACGTTTGAATTCAGCGGATTGTACGAGTTTCTCCATTTTGCGTACGAATCAAATTCCCGCCAAATGTGAGTCTTAAAAAAAAACATTGGGTATATTCTGTAATTTAGTTATTTCGGGCATTCGCTACTAAAAAATTAAAGATTCGAAAAAGTAGAACGCATTTCTATAACTATACGATACGTTTCCTATTCCGAAAACATTTGGATAAATCTAGTAAATGTATAGTTCTTGGCCATGAAGGTCACATCATTTTGAGAGGCAGAAAATTATCAATCATAATCGATAAGTCGGCTTTCAATGTTTTAATTTTTCAATGGGTCTAGTGTTAAAAATGGATTTTTTAGGTATATCAGCTTCAAGGTTTTGTTGAATTTGTCCATCTCTCTGAAAAATAAATCACAAAGTCAAAGATATTTTACACCTTTCTTAACTGACAAAATAATCGATATTAACACAACAAATTATGTATATCTAATAATCTAGGTACTGTATGTCTATTACTTGCATGGAAATAAAATCAATTTGCATATGCTCAATCAGTGCCCGTTGGGTAGGTACTTATTGTTCTTCAGTGCATTTTTTATGTGGCAAGGTACCTTTTTTAGAGCGGAGTATTGACGCACTGTAATCAATAAAGTCTGTTTTACTAGTTTACATATACTTACTAAAGTAACTTACGTACTGTTCGCTTATACTGTTATAAAATCTTTATAGAAATACATTTTCGGGAACAATAATGGTCGTACCATAGACTTATTATACTACTGCGGGGTGGCTGCGGGTCGTACTGATTTACTACGTTAGTATGGTCACCAAAAGTATTTTGGTTTTTCAAATTTCATTTTCTTATATGTCAGTTTTTGAAAACGCGGGGAACGTATCTGAAAAAACCTGACGCATGTCCAACCTTACCTTTACGTAAGGACTTTACGTTACGTTACGTTTGACTATTTTAGTTTTTAATTGTTAACCAAACTATTGATTTTCCGAAAATTATTTATTAAAGTCACTTTCTAATACGAATACCTTTAAGTATATGCAATTTAAATATAATTTCCTGCTGTAATTACGATGTAAGCGAAAAAAGGTTTTAAAATCGACACTGTTTCGAATTTTTTTCGATTGAGCAAAGTACAATCTTCAAGTCTTTTGAACCTTTAATATCACTCAATAAAGGATGTATCTATAACATATATTTTTTATGAACTTAAATAAGAGTTTTCATTTCTTATAGTAGTTTGACTATTTAAAGTTAATTTTACAAGAGTCAATATTGGAATAATCCGCCGTTAAACAATTCAAGCTTAGGCCGTTCTCTATTTTAAACAATTATCAATAATCTAGATGTCACGCATAACAGATGCTGCTTTCGATCTGACCATCTTATTTCCTAGTGACGAAGTAACTATAATATACGTAAATCAGTTGGTACCTATTTTATATCAAATTATTTTCTTTCAACTCATTTAAGAGTTTAGTCTCACAATTTATTTTGTAAAACGTTTTACTTTCACAGGCTTTGTTAAAGATGGTAAATGTATACGGTGGCCCATAGACACATACCTAAATCTATCCTCGATTAAGTACGAAGATGTAGATGCGTCGTCACCGTTGAGGAATATGATGGAATGACTCGTTACCAGTAAAATGGGTCTCCGGTTCTCTACACTCGCCATACACACAAGAGCGTTAAGCTGCTGTACTGTGTTATCTGTGAGTGCCAAGGACGAACCACTCACATCCCTGAGGATTGAGCGGACTTAGTACGTAAAAAATTAATATGTTCTATGTTCGTATACCTACGTTATAAATTGTTTATTTACAGTTCCTATGGAGGTTCGTCTTTTACGACGTGAATACTTCAACCGCTGGTACGGTCTGAAAGCATATTACGCGGCGCTAACATTTTCATCCCTTCCCGTTATGGTAAATATATATAATACTTTACATTTTATTAAGATATAATATTGTTTACAGTATTGTAACATAATCTAGTTTTATTAAATGCTGAATCCGACGAATGACAGGGAGAGAAATTGTGTGATAAGAAAAATGTGGTTTGCAAGATGATGTTGTGACCAGGATTGGGAAAGTAATGCTTCGGTGGTTTAGTTATGTAGAAAGAATGAACAAGGAAAAAGTGACAAAGCAAATTTACGTTGCATTATGGCAGAGTCCGCAAGGGATCCCTATATTAAAGTTTATCGACCAAATTGGCCATATATTGAAGATGGGCCAGATTAAGAGTTGGGTTGTAAAGGAGGCGAAAGTGGTGTGTCAGGCTGTCAGGATCGTGCCAAACGGAAGTCCGTAGTCTCTGCCTACCCCTCTGGGTAATAGTTGTAAACATAATTATAAACACTCTTGATTATGATAAGATAAACTACAAAATATTTTTATCTAGGCAAACACTCGAACTGCAATAAGAAAACAAATAATTTTGACATGTTAGGTACGATAAAATAGTATGTTTCGTATTTTTGTTCCAAATTTAATCAGAAGCTTTTCCTTTTTCTATGCTAATTAAAAACGATAGTTTTAGATATATCAATTAAAGATAGTAGTCGCTCATGAATATAATATATAACGGCCTAGTCAATGAGGCAATTGCCATCATAATTATCGTTCGCCATTCTCTAGCGCTACTTGACATTAACCTTTCCTTTTTTAATTTAAAAAAAAACTTTTATGGTCTTCTTTTACGTCGTTTTCTGTATAATTGTCTTTTTGTCTGTAATTGTATTTATGTCTTTCGTTCTATAATGTTTTTTATAAATTTGCCACGCTGTAAAATCTTACTGATTATTATTTCCCTTATGTTCTTTAATATTCGTTACAATAATTGTTTCCTTTTGAACGAGACTAGTGGTGGAGTTGGTGAAATGAGTGGACCCATATTGAAACATTTTTGTAAACTTATTTCGCCATTTCGCAAAATATTTGTATCGCAGATCTCAAATCTTGATATTATCAAATAGTTCATATCTTATTTGCATAAAGAAATACTTACTTATTTTTTTAAATTCTATTTTGACTCTTTATAATCTATAGTATTATGTGAACTAAATAAATTATATTCCTTTACCGATTTTGAACAACGAATAAAAATACCTCATTAACGATTGTTACCATTTATCGGAGTTGTCTAGGGTGAGATCGTAAACACTATTCAAAAGAAAATCAGTTTTGAAAGCAGGCTATAATTGTTAATTGAGAATTCACTACCCCATAATGTCACTACCCTGGGAATGTCGTGAAATGTGATAGAGGGAAAATGTAACGGGAAGCACATTAACAACTGAAAATAATAAAAACTGCGGTTACCAACCCGTCTACCTAGCGCAGCAACTATGGTCTGTGGGGTTCTTGCTCATGGACCACAGTTGCTGTTCAGCAGTAGGCCTTCCATAGTACCAGTACTTAATGAATAAATTAATGAATAAAACTATGTATAATAATTACGTTTACGCCAGACGTAAACTAGAGCTACACAGGCCGCGGCAAACGGGTCCCTTGGACGTCATCATCATATGACATGAATATAAACGTGGACTGACTGACATTTTACCCATAAGAGCATAAGGGACTTTGCTGTTAAGTATGAAATGTCAGTTAGTCAAAATGTTAATAAAGTTTTTTTAATAATTTTTGTTTTGTTTGCTTTCAGTTACTCTTCGGTATACTGTTCCTAGGCATTACATATTTGATGTCAGGACAGATACTTGAATGGGACCGTTTCATATTGTTTGTAATTTACGGAATTCTGACCGGCGTATGCTCGGAGGGTCTCGGATTAGTAGTGGGATCCGCATTTAATGCTACCGTAAGATTTTTACTTAAGTTTATATTTACTTAATATTTTGGGCCGTATCGGTATAATATCTTGTATAGTCAATACGCAAAATTTTAAGCGCCCTTGTCCCACACAAGTTATTGGATAAGTATTATCAAGAATGCATTTTTTTTTTCATTAGAAGGAGATACAATTCGCATTAGGTATATTACTTTCTACATGTGCCGTATAAAATATTGTTTACACAGAAGTAGATTTTGTTAAAATTTCTCTTCAACTTCTTCTTTTATATTATGGCTTCTCTTGATTGAATTCTGGACTCTCCGACTTAAAGTCCTATTTTTAACTGACTTCAAAAACGAGGAGGTACTCAATTCGACTGTGTTTTTTGTGTGTTACCTCAAAACTTACTTCTGGGCGAACCCGATTTTGATGATTCTTTTTATTTGAAAGCTGGTGCTTCTCATGTAGTTCTATATAAATTTGATCAAGATCTGACCAGTAGTTTTTGAGTTATCATTAATAATGCGTATTTAATTGATTTCGACTACATTGATTATGTTCTCATTTTATTTATATTAAAGTCGGTTGAACAACATTTTAATGCTACCACTTACTTGTCTTTCACAAACTTAAAGTATCGAACGAACTCACAGGTCACCAAATGGTAAGTAGCTCCTGCAGTCCATGAACACCCGATTTTTTATTTCCATCGATGGTAGGTAAATTTTTCCTACTTGACAATTTATTTACTTTATTTACATGACAATTGATTTTTTTTCAGAATGGCTCCATAATAGGTCCAGCTACAGCGGCTCCACTTTTGGTATTGTGTTGCTACGGTATGGGTTTCGGGCCTTACATAGAGGCTAGAATGAAAGCCTTAATGTCCCTATCTTACCTACGTTACGGATTAGCTGGATTGTCTATTGCTCTCTACCAAAAGAGACCGCTGATGGAATGCAGCCAGGATTTCTGCCTATATTCCGACCCTCAACTCTTGCTAAGAGATGTAGGTATGGCCACAGACACTTATTACATGCAAATCGTTGGTTTACTCGTATTCAGTTTGATTCACAGAGTGATCGCGTACTTTGTGTTACGTTATCGCCTAACTCCAGAATTTTCAAACAAATTTATGTCATACATTAGCAAATTTTTAAAATACAGATAATGTCTTTAATAATACGATAAGATTACAATTACTTAAATTCTAATATTATTGGTTAAGGGTGAAAAGTAGGCATGCAATGTTAGTTGCGTAACTATTACGTCAACAAAACACAATCTAGGTAACTAAATATCTTCTACTGTCATTAAGTATGTACGTACATTTCAAAACTCTAATATTTAACGAATAAAAAAACTTTCATTATAATACAAATGCATATTAGAGAAATTAGAGTGAACGCGTAACGTGAGTAACCGTGTACAACTATCGCTACTCTAGTATGTCATCATGTCATATTATGTCATAAATCATGTGTGCAGTGAAAAATCATCGATCATCGGTCACACTTACAGAGAACATGAGATGTTGTATGAATTGAATTGTTCTTATTATAAATGGTAATACACAAGACAGCTCAAAGAGTAGTCGGGTAACAAAGGCAACTCGGTGGTAATACTTGCATGTAAGTATGGAAATTACTGCTATTTAGTATTTGTTGAATGAACTTTATAATATATTGCATACACACTATCCGCAGCATCAATTAAACTAAGGAATCTCGAATCTTATTAAATTTTAACATGTTTCTGACTGTTTGATTAGTTGAGCATTCTTAGGTAAACGAAAATGTGAAAATTGTAGACAAATTAATAATTATTTTCATTCTTAACAATATTGAAGACATAATATAGTATTTATCGATAAGTATTATATCTGTGATTTTGTTAATTTCCTACCATTAGTGTTGCTAATTATAAGATATCGTTAACAAATCCAAATAAGACTATTTTCACTGTTTTAGAATTTTAGATGATAATAGGTGGATACCTCAACATCATCACACTATCAACTATCTCACGTCATCTATCAACTATCATCAATATTACAAACGATTATACAATTATTAAGAAACGTGTTAAAAAATTGAAATGTCAAAATCAACAAAAACATATCTTAGCACTTTTAGTACAATACTGATTTCTTGTAGGGTAGGTATTAGTGCTCTGTTTCTCGTTTCTATTATTTTGTTATATATATTTGGCCTGTAGGATTAGAAATATCTAAACAATTTGGGGAATGAGCGTTCTGTTTTCCATCGTTACCCTGTAATATTGACTCCGATATTGCTATTATTTTGTAAAATATATTTAGTCTGTAAGATTACAAATATTTAAACAATTTGGAGAACGTACCATCGTTACGTATATGGTAACCTGATAACTGTGATAAATTAACGTTAAACGCGGTATGTATCTAATGATTATATTTTCTTATCGACTGAGTTCAAAGATAACTTTATTATTTGCCTACACAATGAATAACACGTCTATCGACTAGGAAATAAGTTTTAAATATACTATGTACTTAAGGGTGAAAATAAACATTCTATTAAATATTTTGGTTTTATTTAACTATCCCTAATTTATAACTTTAAAAAAATAAGTTATCACCTTTAACAAACGCGTTACCGCTTACCAGTAAAGAGCTTAAGTTCTCGGAACTCAACACAGGTGCATTACCTATACTGCTATTTTACACTCGTATTCTGTGCGAGCGTGATTCTTCAGCAGACGAGCCCACTGACTTGTAACATATATTCTTCTGGAGCTTTATCATAATTATCTGAGTATGTACTAGAATTTATTTCGTCGTAATGCTGGAATAATCTATCCGAAATCAGTCACATTAAAGGTTAAAAATACTATAATCCTTCAGTTTTAGTGAGCTATTATAAATTGTGTACCTATTATGTAGTTGGTTTCTCGGAGTAGTTAATTTTTTTTAGTAAGTTTTGCAGGTATGTAGATAAGTTTTACTACATTCATGTTTGATTCTTTTTTGCTGACGCCGAGCAAAGCACGGTACATACATGTATTAACGGTACATACATAAGCGCTCACGTCTGTCACCCACTGGGGTAGGCAGAGACTACAGATTTCCGTTTGGCACGACCCTAACATACCTCTCTCGCCCCCTTTACATCCATAATATATCTACGCATATACGCTCGTCGGCTTCTCCTAACGTGGCCAATTTTTAAAATATTGCCAATTTGGTCGATAAACCTTCGTCTAGAGACTTTCCCGACTATGCCGTTCACATCTGCAATATAAATTTGCTTTGTCACTCTTTCCTCGTTCATTCTTTCTACATATCCAAACCACCGAAGCATTCCTTTCGTAATCATCATCTAGCACACCACATTTTTCTGTTGTCATGCAATTTCTCACCCAGTTATTCAAATTCAGCCCTAGCATACTCCTTAAAGACCGCATTTCTACAGCATTTATTCTACTTTCGTGCTTCTTCTGCCACATCCAACTTTCACTACCGTACATTAAAGTAGGGACTAACACAGCATTATGATTAACCATACGTGCCTTTTTTGACACAATCTACTTCTTCATAATAGAGTGTAGTGCCCCATTCACTCTATTCCCTGCATTTACTCGTCGTTCTATATCCTTATCATATCTACCATCCCTGCTAAATACACATCCCAAATACACGAACTCATCCACTTGCTCAATTAACTCTCCTTCTATTCTTATTTCACATACCGTTTTGCTTTCTTCTCTTTCAAAAACCATCACTTTCGTCTTACTTGCGTTTACTTTCATTCCCCTTTCTTTTAATGCCCAGTTCATTAATGTAACCATCATTTGCAATTCAGCCACCGATGACGAAAATATGACTTAATCATCGGCGTATAAAAGGCATTTGATGGTTAGCTCGCCCATTCTTAACCCACATTCTCCATCTTTCAAAGTTTGCAAACACCTGTCCATAAACAGGTTGAACAGCCAAGGGGAAGCTACACAGCCCTGCCTGACAATTTTTTGGATGTCAAACCAGTCAGAGTAGACCCCGTTGATCCTGACACAAGCACTAGAGTCCCTATAAAGAGACCTTAAAGCCTGTATCAAACCAGCGCTCAACCCATAGGAGTTCAGTGTTTGCCATAACACAGTCCTTTCCACTCTGTCATAAGCCTTTTCCCAATCCATGAACGCACAAATAACTTTTTGTTTTTGGTCAACAACTTCTCCGCAATCATGCGCATGGAAAAGACTTGATCTGTACACCCCAATCCCTTTCTAAATCCCGCTTGCACATCCCAGATTTTTCTATCAGTTTCTTTCATCTCTTTCAATTAGCACCTTAGCATAAAGTTTACCCACAATACTAAGCAAGCTGATACCACGGTAGTTTTCGCGGTACTGCTGTGACTATTTTCCTTTATATATTGATACTATAACTGCTTTACACCAGTCTTCCGGTACCCGTCTTATTTCCCAACATAAATTAAACAAGGTGTACAGCAGGCCTGCCACCACTCCCTCTCCAGCCCTTAGCATCTCGATTGATTAGAGTATCAATCGAGATGCTATATCCAGCTGCTTTACCTACTTTCATGCTTTTCAGTGCTTTTATTATTTCATCTACACTTATCTCCGTACCCCTTTCCACCTCTTTCGGAATTTCTAGTTCATTTAATTCAGATGACTCTTCACTCATAAACACGCTTTCAAAGTATTCCTTCCATCTCTTTAAATTTGAAACTTTGTCACTTAGAATACATCCGTTCTCATCTCATATAGCATTAATTATAGGCTGTTTTGTATTTCCCCTAGCAGTTCTTACAAGTTTCCAGAACATTTTATATTAGCCTGGAAGTTATCAGATATCCATCTATCGTTCTTATCCGTTCTTTCTTGCTTTTTCCTTTCAACTACTGTTTTTACTCTCTTATTTAGACGTCTAAATTCTGCCTTTTTTCTTTCAGTTTCATAATTCATACCACCAGAATTACCATCTTTGTTTGCTAGTAAATCTAACCATACTTTCTTCTTTCATTATTTCGGTCGAACCATGCTTCAACTTCCACCCGTACCTCATGATCCCACCACTACGTATTACTTATCCTTTTATTTGTTCTCTTACTTACACCACATTCTTCGGTGGCTGTATCCATCAGACCTTTCTTCACATTATGTCACACAGTATTCAAGTCTAAATCATTCATACGCAACTCATTTAAACACCTAAAATTTCCCTGAGTCTACATTTATACTTATTTTTCACATCTTCATCTTGTAACTTCTCTATTCTAATACGCTGTACCGCAGTGGTAGACACAGATGTCCGATGCCGCCAACGCTTGAAAAGAACATTAATTCGACATAAGACCAAGTAGTAATCCGTCCCTACGTTGGACCCCCGGTAAACCCTTGTATCTCCCACTGCGCGCCTTATTCTTTCGTCACTTATCTCTGCCAAATATAAAAAACATACTCAATGTATGTTTAACACAACATATTAATATAATAATCAAAT
>DWHP01000918.1:0-17548 GCA_018247895.1 Parnassius honrathi
TCTCACAGAATACCAGCGTAAAATAGCAGCTTAATACTGCCGTGTTTCGTATGGTGAGTGTAGAGATCCGGAGACCCTTTTTTACTAGAAATGAGGCATTCCATCTTAGTCCTCACGGGTGACAACGCATCTGCCTTTTGATTCTTAGTCGAGGATAAATGTAGATGTCTATGGGCCACAGCATCCACTTACCATCCGGTGGACTGTGTGATCGTTTGTCACCCTTATTCTACAAAAAAATATACTGTCATAAAATATGTAATAATATGAATATTTTATTACAGTATTCTTATTATTGCGAAAAATCATAATAATCTGGTAGTAAGAATACTGTTCAGATTCATCCTTAATATAGAAATACTGCATGAATGTTGTGAAAATGGTCTTAGCAACAAAACAAATGCCAAAACGAGTTTAGTACACATGCTCGGTTGCAGGCAAATTCAGTCCCAAAATAGCAACATACGTGAAGCGGGCGATCGTTCCTTGTTTCTTTAATTCAAAAGCACTAACGCTAAGTGGCAATATAAGATTAAGGAGCGATAAAAACGAAAGCAGCGCAGAATACAAAATAAAGATATTTTATAGCGAACTTTGCATGTACCTACTAGAAATATTTCTTATTTCTTATATATTCTTATTTATACTGTTGAGAATATAGTTATATTAATTGTATTTTCTAAGACTAACTTCTGTCAATTAGATTATGCAAGTTTTAAGGATATGTACGAGTTCTTTAAATACTATTTTTAGCTTTACTGTTAATGGATCGGAGCCCCATGGCGCAAGAAAACGATTATCTATCTCCTCCGTAATCCTTAGGCTAATTTACACACAAGATTTGTAAACAATAAACATCTGAATTTTTTTTCTTTTACTATTTAATCAATTCCATTTCACATGTCCATTTGATTTAATCTTTTGTTGAAATATAGTTATGACTTTAGAATTTTACTCCGCTCGTTTATGATGCTAGCGAAAGGTTTTACCTTTGCATCTGCAACGGTTCTAGTTATTTTCGTATTTCTACACACTTTTTTTCTCGTTAGAGTCTACCAAAAGTTAACTGCAGGACATAGGGATGGTCTTGCAGAATTCTTTGACCTACGCAAAAGATTACCTCAAAGTTATTAGTTTTATTCCAATAAAAGTTGCAGTTTTATATTGGAATAAAGTTTAGTCTAGATCACTCATTCCGTTGCTGAAATTTCTATATTCGTGAAGTTTCATCACCATAGTGAGTCATTCTGAAGATTAGCCCGAACAGATTAAAAATGTCTAATTATATTCATGTGTTAATAGCATGCAGCCCACTGAGGCTAATAGAGTAAAGAAAAAAAGTAAAGTTCTGTCCTATCGTTACTATCACAGAAATCGTAATAATAAGACAATAGAAGTCGCATATATCTATCATGTATTGACGAACATAATTCACCATTTTGTGATTCAGTTGCGCGGGGAACGTCGTACGAAAATTTATGTTATTATAAGTTTATAATGGTGAACTGCAGCATAATCAGTTGTAAAAACTCGTCAAGGACGTGTAATTCAACTAATAAAGGCATAACATTTCATCGATAAGTTGATTATTTACTAATTATCGTTATTTTAACTAATTTACATCTAGATGAATACTTTACTGTGATATTTACAATTACCATTGCTGCTTTTGTTCTACGTTGACAAACTCGCCAAGAGATTTAATGTATATTTATAATACGGTAAGATGTGGCAACATCGTTTTTGGAAGTAATCAGGCGTTAATTCATTTCTATTGTCTTATTATTACTATCATTGTGGTTACTATCAATAAAAATTGCAAGTTACCAATAAACTAACATATTTTACGGAAACGATCTCCTATCGATATTTCATCATCAACACTATGATGATTTTTCTTTTTTTTTTTCTTAACCAGCCTGTAAAAGCCCACAGATAGAAATGTACTATGATGATCCTTTTTCTCGTTTTAGAATTAATTGCCACGCTTAGAAGGCGGATCAGAGATCGCAGATCCAGACGTCTCGCAACCTTGACGCTGCTCCTTATGCTGGTATTTTGAGACACAAGATGGCTACAATGCTATCTATCGGAATACATGAGATCTCCCTGGCATATTCCACTGTGGATACTTACGACTCCCACGGGACGGAATGGGAATAAGGCTCAGACATGTCAGTCTCCTGACGTGCTTCCACATACATTCGTAACACTTTAATGTAATAAAATAATTATAATCAGTAACATAATGAATAATTCGTTTCTTAGTGTTTTCTCTAAATTTCGTAAATGCTTATTTAAAATTATTGAGTTTATGAGTTCGTAAAATAACGGATTTTTTTTCTAAAAAAACTGCTTTGTAAAGTAATAAAGCCTTATAGCAATAAAAATTCTTGACTTATGCAAATTTAAAGTACTAAATTTTATTTTATTTTACAATAAAATACGGTTACTTATATAGCAGTTCGTGATGTAAACTTGGCACGTCCATAAAAGAAATAATTAAAACGTTTGGTTTACTCAAATTTTTGAATTTTACGACTTCTCACAAGGTTCAAAGCTGTAGTCCGCTATCACAACTTAAAGTATAATAACTGGCTTAATGGACTCAAAAAATCTAAATAAGCAATTAGTAAAATTAAAAATTTTGTACAACCGACATCAATATAATTAAAATAAGAACAACAGTCAATTAAAAACGCTTTATTAAAGACGACTCAAAAACTACTTGTTAGATCTTGATTAAATTAATATAGGACTACTGGAGAAGTACCAGCTTTTAGATAAAAAAAAGAATCATAAAAATCGGTTCGCGCAGAGAAAAGTTTGAAGGTAACCACACATAAAAAAACATATCGAACTAGGACTGTTGATATTTAAAAATACAAACTGTCCTAGTTTGAACTGATCAGTTGGAATGATCAGTTGAACTGACCGTGTATGTAGTCCATAAAAAGGGTCTCCGGTTGTCTATACTTACCACCTATTTAACGCATGTATTCTGTTAGGGCATGGTCCTTCCGCGTTCGAGTCGACATATTCGTGCTTCAACCTTAATATAGCTGCAACGTGGATCTGCCAATTTACCAAGTATTACAAGTACAGCAGAGCACATATTTCTAAATAAGTCATTATTTAAATTATAAACAGTGTTCTTTCAGGTCATAATTTCGTTGTGATATGTCAAATCTTTCAAATATTCTTACAATATTTTACTCATAACATTTTTAAACGCATTGGGCTGGCTTCTGTTAAAATTATTTGCCCTTTTTGGAAATTTTTTATCGCATTTGCACTAACCACTTCTATTAACACCAGATTTTTGAAAGACCGTTTTTTAAAATTTCATAAGTACCATTTAATTGTGAAATATCTTTATAATTTTATGTGCTTAAATTACGAACTTATCACGTTTATAAGAGAATACTTTAAAAAAGTTAATAAAAATATACACAAACAGTTTCCCTGTTACGTATTATATATTATGTTGTACGTATCCAAAGCAGACGATTAGTACCTCATTTAAATTTAAAAATATTCTTCTTTATCAGGTTTTAAAATTTACTGTTGGGTATAAATTTGTTTAACATTACGCCAATTTTTATATAGTGTTTTACACCTAAATTTTAAAGAATAGTTTATACCCTATATTTAATTATTTGACAGTACAATATTAAATTATACACAGATCACATACTAAAACTATACATATAAAAATCTGCATAGCAAGGTATACTTAAATCATAAATTAAACAATACCTAACTTAAAACATGGAAATGTTGAAAAAATTAAGCAACTATGGTAAATAAATTAAGCGACAAAGCTATGAATTATCCACTACACGTCGGCAACAAAATTGTGTTCTAGATAAGTGAATTTGAGTGTTTTCAAAATGATTCCAATAAGCATAAAAGCTGGGGCTTTAAACTCTAGCGCTTTTCAGTTAAACCAGTGTTCATACTTCAATGCTAATTTCTTGAAGTTTTCTCTATACTTACCGTCCTTGGCTGACAAATTGCAAGCATGGAGCCGATACTTTTGCGCTGGAAGCGACAGTAGCCTGATGGTTAAGACTGTTTACTGCTAACTGAAAGGTTGTGGGTTTGAATCCATTATTCGACTATTATCGTGAACCACTTATAGCAAGCATAAGCACTTTAGGCTGATCTGAACAGTTTAGAGAGTTATTAGTTATGTTGAAATTGATATCTTCCTTTTTTTCCAAGCTTTAAAAAAATAGAGTTGGCTACAGCCGGGCTAGCATGGGCAGGAGACAAAAATTATATCCACCGAGTATATCCACTGACAAGAGGTAAAATTATCTTATCCCTATAGTATAACCCCGTGATTTCCTTGGATACGTTCAGCAGTTTGGTTGTTAAGGGCTGTAATAATGATGATGATGATAATGAGGTACGGATAAGGTTAACAGAGTGAGAATGGTATAAAGTATATTTTATTTATCCTAGGCACTTATTTATTTACACTTCGTTGTACACCTTGACTGCCTTGACTGTCTCGTTGGTCTAATAGTAGTAGTAGTGCGACTGCTAATCATGAGGTTCTGGGTTCGAATCCAATCCCGGGTCGGGCCAAAAAATCAATTATTGAGTTTTCCTGTCAAGAAATTCTCACTAGCTGCTCGCTGAAGCACTTAAAGCCGTTGGTCCTGCGCCTGATCTCTCTCCGGTCGTGCCGGTTTACCGTCCCATCGGATTATGAGAGTGAGGGAATAGAGAGAGCACCTGTGCTTGCGCATACACTTGGACACTATAATCCTGTCCTGCGCTGAGCCTGCGTTGAGGCTGGCCGCCGTGGTCGGAATTCAGTCCGGAGGACATTATCAATATTTAAATATCTACATCCATCCTCGATTAAGAATCAAAATTCAGATGCGTTGTTACCCCTTTTGTCTCTGTCTTTCACCTAGATTTGGATTTATAGGGCGGCAAAGCATAAGATGACAATATTACCGTCACGTACATTATACGCTAATCTTTGTAGTTATATAGTCGCTTTTAAATATGCTACTAATAAAATCCTTCAGAGGTGACTTTAGTACAATAATATCTAATGAAACAGCCTACATTTCACTGCTAGGCACTGGATTCTAAACTATTTCTAAAAGTTTTTTTAGAGCGTATATAACTAAACTATTTCTAGGACATTGATAAACCTCCCAGGTTTTACATGTCCTGGAAATAGTTGAGTTTCTTAGACATGCAGGTTTCCCCACAATAGTAGTACTAGGTTTTTTACGTGGTAGAGCCAAGCTGCAGCTATATTATAGTTGTAGCATGAAAGGGTCGGCTCGACCGGGAAGGACCACGCTCTCACAGAATACCAGCGTATTATTGGAAACGAGGCATTTCATCTCAGTTCTCAGGGGTGACAACGCATTTGCATTTTGATTCTTAATTGAGGACGGATGTAGATGTCTACGGGCCACAACATCCACTTACCATGAGGTGGACTGGGTGCTCGTTGGTCACCCAATGCTATAAAAATATAGGTCGTATGATAAGAAATTACTGGATGGTGGCAATCCTTTCTCCCTAGAATTGCGTACGGTTCGCTAACCCCCCCCCCTTATTTACGCCACCAAACAGCAGTGCATGCACTGCTGTCTTTCAGTCTGACTGATACAGAGACCCTGTGTAATTACTGGCTGTGAGATGTTCCATCTTAATCCTCAGAGATAACAAAGCAAAACCAACAATCTGTAGTTTGAAGTTGGTTGCAGATCTCTAAACCACGGGTGGTAACATCGTGGTTCGTTTGCCATTACAGTTTTTTTAAATACTTTCCTTTACCGAGTTGTTCATAGTAAGGCAACGTAAAACTTCAATATTTTTTTTTATGCCGGTGGAGATCGAACGCGAGTTGCTCACGTTCTACGAAATTTAAAGCGGCATGCAACCGCAATTCATAATGGCGTTT
The DNA here is from genome assembly GCA_018247895.1 of Parnassius honrathi. Classification (NCBI taxonomy): domain Eukaryota; kingdom Metazoa; phylum Arthropoda; class Insecta; order Lepidoptera; family Papilionidae; genus Parnassius; species Parnassius honrathi. The sequence continues at coordinate 5,942 of DWHP01000918.1, forward strand.
TAGTCCTTGTAGCTAAGTTGGGTGTGGCCTAAAAATCACGACAGTAGAACAAATGCTGCAGAAATAGGAGTATGTTAAGGACGAGTCTGAACGACAGGAAGAGAAATTATGTGATTAGAGAAATGTGGTTTGCAAGAAGATGCTGTGACCAGAATTACGAAAGGTTTGGTTCGGTGATTTTGTCATGTAGAAAGAGTTATAAAGCAAATATTTGTTACAGGGGTGACAGTACAGTTGACAAGGGACGCCCTAGACGGAAGTTTATCGACAGAATTGGCGACATAAGAAAGATGGACCAAATTATGAGATCCCTTAACTATCAAGCATATATGCGTAGGTATATGATGTGCATGAGACGACAGAGGTTCCATTTGTCACAATCCAAATGTTCATTGTGACAAATGGAAGTCCGTAGTCTCTCTCTGTCTACGTGACGGGCGTAAGTTTTTGTGTTATGTTATGTTATAAGAGAATTATGTCCAGTGGTAGATTCTTTGAACTGATCATAATTAACGTAATAAAAGAAGTCCGTTTCTCTATAACTTACGAGCGCATTTATGATTGCTAAGTTAGATGCGTAAACAAATTTTGGTGGTCTGTATAACAACTGACATCTGTCGGCGAGTAGTAGAATTAAGTAGGTATCATTTTTAATGCAAAGAAAAGGTGTTTACATTATTTTTTTGAATATAAATTTTCAAAAAAATTATCATTGTAGAAAATTTACTTCTATATTACCACTTAATTCTTTATTGTCAGAAATAATAAGATGAAATTTCGGGTATGCCGTAGTTACTTAAACTTCTTCAAACTATATAATATATATCCTTTTTCTTTCGTCTTTACATCCCTTTACAGAGCTAAAACTACGTAGATATTGTAACGATGCCTCTGAACGTACCCTTACGTACTATTGAAAGTCTAATGTCTATTTAAGTATCTAATGGGAGCCTTCGTCTTGGATTCCAGGACCCACCTGCAATCAATCCCCTACTTAATCGTGAGGTTAATGACTGCTGACCGACCTGCACATCATCGGCTTCTCCACTAGCGAGCTGTTTGCTACCCTGCAGGAACAACGCCTGGACTTCGCTTCCCCACGTCACGTCAGTAATTCTCTTACTAGAACACAACTGTATGGGAAGGGTAGTAAAAAAATAAATAGTTTACTAATATTAACTGTTTTTTAAGTTTATAACCGATATAAGGATTACAAATTACAATACTTAAAAGTTAAAATATTAATTGTTTATAGAGCACGGGTATATTTTCCACACGTTAAACCACTTGAAAAATACCTCTGACCGCTCTTGTTTAGACGCATTTATATCTTTCTTTATTAAGTGTCTTGTGCGCTTTTTTTGCTTTAACCTCTCTCTCCTTTTAATTACTTTTGACTTGTAATAGAATATAGCGAGAGACACTTTTTTGTTTAAATCCAAACATAAAGACAGTCGAGTGTTCTAGCAGTCGCACGCAGCACTGTATTGTCGTGTTGCTAACGAAGTGGCGGGATTCCTGACTTTGGTCACTTGTTCAATTTTTAAGTTTTTTTTTCTCTTTGATAATTAACTCGTACTGCTGTACTTTCGCCAGTGTAAATTGAATTATAAAATTATTGTTTAATAATAATTTGTTTGAAAACTTCTTCTCAATATGTTAATGTGCCGCAATGTAAAAAATTTGGGAGATTTTGTCGGAAGATTGAGCCAACAGACAGTCCTAGACGTTAGTACTTATCTCAAGGCGCAGACACATTATTTTAAGGTTCACATCACCGTAGGATAACTTGTTTCATCATTTGTCGTTTTCACTAAAATTCACAACGCTGAAATTTAATACACAAAATTGCAGCACTTTTACTTATCAAAATCTGCTTCAAACCATTAAGATTTAAACAATAATTCAGGAACAGTGATCCGCCGTCGGTCAATTGCTGCCAAAACCGCCTACATTTCAAATATATCAGTAAATCTTACCAGTGTCAAACGAACGAGAAAAGTCGTCTTTTCGTATGCCCCATTTACAAACTACTTTTTTGCTTTATTTGCGTGTGTTAGCAAACTATCATTTTTTTAATTGGTTTTCACATTATAATCAATAAGTTATATATTGACAGATTATAGCAAAATATTAACAGATTGCAACCCTGCAACTCTTATTAATCTGTATCATAATTTTATAACCTATCTAAAAAATCCGGGAGCTTTTGATTCAGAACTCATTACCCTGAGCTCATGATATTACAGATTGCTAGCCCAAACAAAGCATCTCAATAGCACAGATGTGCACAAGGTGCATTCGAACAATGGTCAATTAAACTCCGATCCCTCACGCATGCGCGTCAGACGCTCCATACGTTAAATCTGTAACACCCTAAGAGCCAATTAGGCGCCATTATGAACCAATAAAAGATTGCCTAAACATAACTTATTTTGCATACAAACGGTTTTAAATGGCCCCCTAATTGAGAGAGTCATGGATTATCCAACTGAAAGAGGTCTATATATTATAAATTGTGCATCAATTGTGGTTTGTTGTCTGTAATGACTATGAAGCACGAGTTAAACACGTATGTGAATAAACTTATATTTAAATAAGAGTAAAAATGTAAACAGTAAAGTATTTTGTTACGTGTTTGAGCCACGCTGCTAGAATCTCGACCTATAACCAATGATATTATAAGAAAAAGAGGACCTTTTAGACCTTTTTACTTATAATATCATTGCCTATAACTGACGGAATCAATCTCATCAGTGCTCTTGTGTTACCGGCGTCCACGAGTTTGTGTTCCACAGATTTTCATATAAGACAAGTGCTACGATGTTATCCGTAAAGCTCTTGTCTCTATAAATATTCTCTCGATTTTAGAACCTTTAGCAACATACAGAGAATTTAGAAACGTTTTCTAAAAGCATCAAAACGATTGAAGGTCTGGATTTAGTGACGGAGACTATAATATAACTATAACCTATTATTTATTCTATGCTATAACTAAGGTATCCGTGAACCCTTCGTGGGCGAATGTCCAGTCAAAACCAAGACCTGAACACGAAAGTTCCTTGGTGGAACACTAAGCTGAAGGAGCTTAGAAGGCTAGAAACTTTTCAATAGTATCAAAGACACTTAAAGAGTGGGATATTTTTAGTGCAGCCTAATAAACAAAAAATAAACAGCAGTATAATAAACAAATAACGTAAGCTAAGAGAGCATCGTGGAGGAAGCTATGCGAAAGAGTTGAGTCTTTGCGTAGCAATGAACGACTGCACAACATGCTATCGGAAGCTTAACCTAATCCGATCGGGTTTTTGAAAAGTGGTGAAGTTACCATCGGGCTTTTTTAAGAAGCCCGATGGTAACTTCACCACTAGCAAAACAGTAACATTGGAGATACTAACGTATTAGGTAGCCTTATCTAGAATACCGAAAGGTCAAAAATGACCCTCGACGTAGACTTTGGAATTTATGGGTAGTGCCCCAAATTCAAACATAGTATGAATTTGGGTAAATTCACCTTTATCTGTCAGGCGGTAATTTTCGCCATACTTCGGTGTAAGGAAATCAACATGCAAAAACACTACGTGAACCATATTATCTATATAGACGCTGATAGTCAAGCAGCACAAACTGCGCAAATATTAAACTAAGTGAATTCAAAGCTAGTTGGAGAATGAGTGAACCGTTTAAACGGCCTGGAGGGTAATAACAGGGTCGTCTTAAGATAGGTTCCGGGTCATGGGGGTATTATAAGTAATGGACTTGCTGACGAGCTCGCACTGGAGTGCTCAAAGAGTACACAATTTGGACCCGAGCCATTTTGTGGAATATCAAAAAGCCCGATTGACCCTTGGAACTCTTTATCATAACAAATCACTTAAAATCTGGTATGATAGTCTTATACACCAGACTTAAAACATTCTAAAACCTTAATCCGGATTCATGATCGCAAATTCGCTTCAGAAGCCCTGGGATTAAGTAAGAATAAACTACGTATTCTGCCAAGAGCTCTGACTGGAAACTGTTGTCTAAAAAGCACATGTCCAACTTTGACTAAGCAACTCAAATATGCGCCGGTTCTGTTCCTTAACGGAAGAAATGCCTCTGCACATCCTAACTCATTGTGAACCCTTAATGCCCAAAAGTTTTCCACTCATCTGGGAAACTATGTAGGTACTTTGCCCAGAAGAAATGAAATTGCTCGTAGCTAAGCAACTCCTCCTATTCATTGAAGTCATAGGCCTTAGCAGTGAACTATAGCCATAGCAGCGATCACAATAAATCTTATAGGTCGCAGGGATACTGGTTTTCCTAGACCTGTGACCTGCATAGCTGCTCGTACAAAAAAAAACATTCGGAGACGATGGCTGACTGTGCGACTTTGGTGCTTGGGAGAGAGGGAAAGGCCTAATGTAATGTAATGTAGGGATATTAAGAGCGTACACACTTTGGCAACCTTTCGTCACAAGCGCACCTCGCTTGGAGCCAGGGCGGCGTCATAACGGCATCACAAAAATCGGCGACTAAACTTAGTAAGTGACACAGGTATAAGTCTCACATTCGTGCCATTTGCTGTAGAGACTAAATCCCTATCGGAGACTTGTCATCGCCGCTGGTGATAGGATAGAGGGCTATTTCTTTTCTTGCTAAAAGGCTAAATACAGTAATTCAACGAAGAAACGAGTTTTCTTGACCCTATACTGCAAGGAGTAGGATGGTATCATTAAGTTTTTTTACTATCCTAATAAATATTGTGTGCATAAAAGTATTATTACTTGAAAGTCACTATTTTTTCTAGCCGTTTTACATGAAATTACGATAGCGCCATCTGTCAAAGAATTTCAAATTCAGTACAACGAAAGTAAATACTGCCTATACCGCCATCTATTTAATTCATAGGATGCGTTGGAGTAATGGTTGCCATAAAAAGTTATGATATTTAAAAATAAATACATATTTAAATTCTTTTCTTTATTTTACGTTATGCATGTTATTAAAATAATTTTGATAATAAAAATAATGTTAAAACAAACGTTATTTATATTTTAATGGTTTTTAGGGTAGTCAAGCTTTAAATATTATATTCCTGATATTACATAACTTTTTTCTTTAAAATATAAATTAAATGTGTCAGCTCACAACATACACATAATTATCTGCTTATTTAATAAATGTAGAATTTTGGATTTGGTATCATCAGGTCATTTCAGCCCCTTCCAATCTTGAGCATTCTTTAAGATGATTATCTTTATTGCTAAGATGATTATGTAAGGCGCGACGTCTCTTAAGACTGCAATATTACTTAAAATTATATTTGTTACGAAATTGGTGTAGCATTATCATGAATGTTGTGTATGTATAACTATAAAATACGAACAATTAGTTTTTCCCCTGTGTAGTATTTGCGTAAATTTAAGAAATCGTTATGCGACGAATAAATCAGGGACAAAATGCACTAGTTCTCAGGTGTATCCTCACCCTCACATAAGCTTCAACAAAAATTAAACGTTCCTCTTATTAGCCGATTCGAATGTAGATTGCTAATTGGACTATACCGATTTTAATCATTCTTTTTCTAGTGTAGTATATCTAACTCAAAAGCCATCCTATTAAAATTTGAAGAAAAAGTGCTATCCCTAGGGATTTCCTCCCTTATGATTATGAGGGATGAGGTTTTAAAGTATCTGTTAAGACGATATTTTTCGCCTTGAACTTGTATTATTTCATGTTCACGCAAAGGGTATTTAGTATAAAATTAATTTTTTTAATAAAACCACTAAAACAATATAATAATATCCTCCAAACAACTTCTGATTTCGGAGGTTTAACTCTTCGTGTCTTATGTGTCTTAGCAATGGCTTAAGAAGTTTTTATACAAAAATTACTTTTGCTTTTATGCTTTTAGGAGTTATTTTTCACTTTTGGATCCTAAAAGATTTTTTAAAATTAAGTTTTCAACACTCCAGTTAATTTAACTTTATATAAAATTCTAATTATATGATTTCATGATTTTATTAGTGATCTTGTCATGTGTTCCAATTAGGTACCCAGTTATTTTCGGTTTGATTAGATGCATCGCTATCTATGTAAGGGGGTAAGACTGACTCGCTCACACCAGGGCTAACCGGATTTGGTGTCAGTATACAGGATCCGGCAAGGATCTCTCAGATCTTTCAATTTAAGGCTGCAATTACCGCTCATACGAGTACATAGTATTACTATCACCAAAACGTAAGCCCACGTTACGGGTATTGTAGGAGCTGGGTAATGGTGACGTAACAGAACCCTATTCCGTCCCGTACGTACGTACGTACTCGTACGTCTGGACGTACGAGTACGTACGTACGTACAGAGTCCCTTACTCACCTTTGCAACACTGGTGTTGCAAAGGTGAGTAAGAGACTCTGCTACTATGCCAAAAAGTCTTATGGCTTCCTTTTATGCTTAAAAGTTAAAGTTAAAGTCAAAGCCTATATACGTCCCACTGATGGAAGGACAAGGAATATCCGCCACGCTGCCGAAGTGTGTGTTGGCGAACTTCAAATGTCTTTGAAATATTTTTTCTTCTTTATTTCTCAGAGTTGCAGGTTTCCCCATGATGTTTTCCTCCACCGCCGGGGACGTGGTAAATCAGCACTTTAAATTGCAATTACCAATTTCATTGGTGCCGGCGGGGTTTGAATCCGGGTTGCTCGCGTACTGTGAAATTTACAGCAAGCGCTTAACTCTTGAGGTACCACGGCTACCACCTTTTTTGCATAGAATAGAATAATTTTTATTTAGTATAGATTACAAGAATTCATATTAAAAGTGATTTAAGCTTACTGCCACTGGTTCTAAAATTAAATGAAAACCTCTGCATGGGAAGCACCAGCAAGAAACCCAGCGGGACTCTTTTTTAAATATAAATTTACGATATAGTATTTTATACAGTTAAAAATGAAATTATTTAAAACGGCATGGTAGCATGGTAGATAACTGCCGATAACTATCTAATCTTTAGATACCGATGTTAACCATCTCGTTTACCAAGACCAAGACCAGCAACAGGCAGCAGGGTCAAACACGTCTGGCACAAAGATCGTCTTCCTCCCAAAATAGCGAGAGAGGGCCATGTTTAGTCGTGGAATTAACACTTCCAAAACTCATCCTTCCCTCATGGCATTATGTTATGTAAACTTACATCCGTTGTCGAAAAACTAAAATCTTCACGTCTATAAGCGCCATATAAAAAAGGTGGATCGTCTACGGGTGTGAGTAAAAATACTGTTTGTTTTTAATAAAATTAGCCGTGGTAGAGCTACGCTGCGGATATATTATGGTTGTAGTACGAATGGGTCGGCTCGACCGAGGAAGGACTACGCTCTCACGGAATACCAACGTAAAATAGCAGCTTAATATTGCTGTGTTTAGTATGGTGGGTGTCCATCTCAGTCCTCAGGGGTGACAATGCATCTGCGTTTTGATTCTCAATCGAGCATAAATGTAGATGTCTATGGGCCACAGCATCCATTTACCATCAGGTAGACTGTGTGCTCGTTTGTCAACCGTAAAAAAATGGAGGTGACAAACTAATCTACAATCTAACGTGGTTACTGCAACCTATGAAAACGTTCAACATTTTTCAAACAAAGAAGGCACCGCTGCGTTGTTACAACTGCTTGCTCCATACCCTTCAGACTGGAACACAGGAGAAGATAGCAGCAGAAATAGTTTCAAAGAAGACAGGTACCCAGACGGACTTCTAGACAGTAAAGGAATTCTACCATCTAGTAACTACTACGTCGCCACCACAAGGCAAAAAATGCTAAGCGTGTCGTAGTTAATTGTAAATCTGTAAGGAACCAATCACTTAACTTCAAGTGGTTTCATAAAACCAGGAATTTATGAATCAGACCGTCCATTATGAGTCAACCTGGGTCGCATTCCCGTCAATGATGACTCATTCAGTGACCCGTTTCCTTAACAATAAGAATACCATAAATAAGTTTTTTCGTTATCGGGGTTGCATAATGACCACTGAAGCGGTTAGGAAACGGGATATGTTACAATAATCCGTGGTTTATTGTTTAGTATAAAAATTATTTTTACATTATAATTACTTAAAATATGAAACCGATAAGTCTATAAAAATATATTTCAAATTATCCAAGGCAATTTGATGGTAATTCCATAAAACCTGCCAATGTAACTTCGACATTAGAAATGAAACGGATAGCTGTTTGGCCGGACACCGGATATTCGACCAGTCTTATCGCCGGATATTCGGATCGGAAAAATGAACCTAATGCAATTGTGGAGATGGCGCTCCAACTTATAGAGAAGATATTGAAATAGATCTGGGTGACACACATCCGCAATCAATAATGGGTAATATCAAAGTCTGGATTAGCAAAAGTTTAGTTTTATAAGGCAGGTTTTTGAGACGACAAAGAGAACGCAACGAAAATTTATACGTGGTAGAGCCCTGCTGCAGTTATATTAGTAGTATAATTGTATTTTATATTATATTGGTCGGCTCGACCGGGGGGGACCACGCTCTCACAGAATACCAGCGTGAAATAGTAGCGTTATGCTGTTGTATTTCTTATGGTGAGTGTAGAGAACCGGAGACCCTTTTTACTGGAAACGAGGCACTCCATCTTAGTCCTCACGGGTGACAACGCATCTGCATTTTGATTTATAATCGAGGATAGATGTAGATGTCTATGGTTCACAGCAACCACTTACCATCACGTGGACTGTGTGCTCGTTTGTCACCCTATCCTATAAAAAAAAGTTTGCTGAGTTGTATCAGTGAGTCGTGTGCGATGTATTGGCGGTCGTCACGTGTACTTAAATATTTTATTGCTCGCACAGTAGGTTTTCTTACAAGGTTTTTTTCACTACTTTCATGTAGTAAATTACCGCTTAAAATGGCATCCCATCTTAATTTTCAGGGGTGAATGCATCTGCATTATGATATTTAATTGAGGAAAAAAATAGTTAGGTTGAATGTGTGCTCGTTTATCACCCTTATTCTATTAAAAATCACTCTATCACTCCACTTCATCGGTGGTTACTAAACGTAAAAATAGACTGGGACTTAGTAAAATGAAAGCTGCAAAGTTTATGTAGTTTTAATTATTCCGTCGCAAAAGATTTTGTGGCTTTAGTTAAACGGTGATATTTACTATCTTTAGTTAAACGGTAATATTTACTATCTTTAGTTAAACGGTGATATTTACTATATTTTTCCTGTTGTGTTCACCAGAAAAGTAAAATCAATGGTTATATGAAAATCATGATATCTTGAACATTTTTTTAAAATTTTATAGAAGTTTCAGTAAGTACAGTTTATACAATGTGATTTGTCAAAACTTCGAGTGCATAATGCATTATGTTCGGAAATGCGATACAGTCGCCGACGTAACTCGGTACATCTTAGCAATAGGCTAAACTTTACTGTAGGACAAGTGGACGCGCCTATCGAGAATATAAATCATACGAAAAATCCGGCGATAAATCCCTCGTGCGATCCTTTTCATGTCACCGCTCCGGTGTCAAAAGTTTTAGTTGTTACCGGGTCTATATATTTTTTGTTACGAGGGAAGTAATATATTGTTGTTACGGAAAAATTCATTGCGATTCATTGCGCGGAACAAGAACGAAAGGTGTTTTAACACAAAGAACAACTGTTATTTTTAATCAGTATTGATTTAGGACAAAAAGTCTCCATACATACGCAAAAGCGCCAATTCTTCTCTAGAAATATGACTTTATTACTCTTGTCTGGTTCTGCAGATTTAAACGTGCAACTATTTAATTGACGGTCTCTATATCCTAAGTCTACGATGCCTCCGCGATACAGGAGATAATCCCAGTGTACGGAATAGTTTTATTAAAATATATATATAATGGAGTCCATTGTCAACTGCCAGCTCATGAGGTACCTTGAGGATCACCAGCTGATTAGTGATCGCCTAGATGGGCGGAAGGAGTAGAGTCCAAGGGGGTGGCATTGTCCTTTAGTTTGGACATTGCGAAGGCCTTTGATCGGGTTTGGCACAAAGCGCTTCTTTCGAAGCTCGCTTCCTATGGGCTTCCCGAGAAATTTTGCAATTGGATCGCCAGCTTTCTTGCAGATCGTTGTAGACATTTCGATCACAAGCCTATTAATGCCGGCGATTTTTCCAGACCGACCTGGGGACCTTCAAGAAAAGAGCTTACTCCTCTTTAAAGGGCCGGCGACGCACCTGCATTTCCCCTGGTGTTGCGGATGTTCATGGGCGGCGGTAGTCACTTAGCATCAGGTGAACCGTATGCTCGTTTGCCAGACAGGTGGGTGGGTGGGAAATTAAAAATACATATTTTAATATTAGGCTATAAAAAAAATAAAAAACCAAATTCACAAATCAAAAGGTTAAAATAATTTCCACGCAATAGCTTTCGTTCATTCGAAAAAGTCAATGCTAAGATTAGGAGATAGTCTATTGAAAAAAAAAACTAAAGATATTTTATGTAATAATTTTATAGTTAAATTTTTTTACCTTTTTGATTAAACCTTGAAGAAACGAGCTTACTCCTATTAAAATGACTGTAACGCAACAACAATTTCGCTGGTGTTGCAGTTGTTCATGAGCGCTGGTGGACACTTTTCATAAGGTGAGACGCATACTCGTTTTCCCCCTCAACTATAAAACAAAGACTAAGGAATATTATAAACTCAAGGTTACAACTTGGTTATAATCTTATTTAATTCTCTGGAGCCGACTAGCTCACAGACCTCTTACGAACAAACGAGCACACAGTCCACCTGATGTTAAGTGGGTACTGTGACTCATAGAGATCTACATTTAACCTCGATAAAAAATCCAAATGCAGATGCATTGTCACCCTTAATGGCTCAGATGGATTGCCTCATTTCCAATTAAAAGGAACTCCGATTCTCTACACTCGTCATACGAAACACTCAGCATTAAGCTGCTATTTTGCACCGGTATTCTGTGAGAGCGTGCTACAACCATAATATAGCTGCAGCACAACTCTACCTCGTATAGAATGTAGGTTATAAAGCAGTCAATCTACGGTGACACATTAGTAGGCGTTGGAGGATTTCGAACATATCCTCCAAACATTTTATTTCTCAGACCTGCAGATTTTCTCACGATGTTTTTCGTCACCGCCGAGCGCGCGGTAAATCAGCACTTAAAATTAAAATGTTACTAGAGCCTCTCGGTACTAAGCTCGGTTTGCTCACGTATCATGAAGCTTGAAGTCGAGCAGATATCCCTCGAATCGCTACCACCACCTGAAGTTATACTTACGTGGAGTAGAGAAAAAGAGATATTTTTTTTAAACTGAAATGTTAAACGAACTTTTTTATCCACTCCGCAATCATCTTCAAACAAAAAGGACTGCAGATGTGGTGTCACTCTCTAACATATTAGTAACTCGTAATGGGAGGACCACGCACCGACTTGTCAGTAAAGTCAGAAGTTTTCAACTGAAAAACAGGCGTTGCCACTTCAGTATTATGCTGAGTTGGAGACCTATTTGATGTCTCAATTTTTTTTCGTTTTAATATAAATTAATGACGTGTATGTACTGCTTCATAATTGTTAATATGTT